>JAVQJL010078574.1:0-11793 GCA_036024295.1 Nannoperca obscura
GTTGGGTCTTTGTGTGTGTGGAAGTTGGTCTCGACCAGCTCCATGTGATTGAGTGCCCTGAGATAACTTTGTTATGATATGGCGCTATATAAATAAAATTGAATTGAATTGAATTGAATCATAGACCAGCTGGAGGAGGCTTCAGTAAAACAGAGTTTTATTACTGTTCATTGCCTAAGTACAGTGTGTGTGAATATAGACAAATTAGTTTCAGTTAACATAATATACGGTCAATTTACTAGTAGTACTACTAGTAATTTTATCTCATTCTCAGAATTATCCAGTCTGTGACATCAAGAAAACTGACCTTGAGTGAGTCAGCAGCTCTCAGTCTGAAATGTAAACAGGAACAGTTAACTAAAAAAGTTCAAAATATGTTAGTGGTGTGTTTACAGTTTGTTTCTGCTGCCCCCTAGTTTCCACACAATCAGTTAATGCAGGTTCAGGTATGAGCTGAAATCTGGACGTGTTTAGTATAGATTAGCGTAGGCTCTGTGCAAAGTGGGCAAAAACTTTATATGGCAACACACAGGTTTTACGATTCGTAACTAACTCTTGGCAGATAGCCAATTGGAGTTACTTTGAATTAAAATACATCTTAAATTAGTCAACTTTCAGGATATTGTTTTCACACTGTCCAATGTGTGTCAATTGTGTCAGCTTTCCCCCTGCTTCCAGTGTTTATGCTAAGCTTAGCTAAACAAGCCCTGACTCGCGCTTCTTACTTAATGCACAAACATGAGCTTGATATCTAATCTTGCACTTGGGAAGAAGTCAAATGAGCCTTTCCAAAAATGTTGAACTTCATGTATTGCTCATGTATTTCTATATTCCACAGTCTACACCATGCAGATGTTACAATTCTATATTCCACTGCAACGTTACACATTCCAAAGCTGCAGCCTACATCTAATCCACTGACTGCAATTCTATATTTTGCCAGGCAATAGCATATGTGACCAGGACCACTGCAGCAGTGTGCATTACAGTGAGGATCATATCCATACTGTAATTGAAAGCCCCACCCCCACCCCCCACCCCCCAGGATCCACTTTGCAGATACTTCCACAAGGTCATGTATTAAGCCTGTACACCTCACAGGCTGAATCCTGAGCATAAATGCACCAGAAAGCGCTCTGACCAGCGAGAGGAAATACAATTATCATACAAAGACACAGGAAATAATCCCTTACTGTGTTTTCTGTGAAAGTGCATGCTTGACATTTCAATTGTCTCTGCCCTTCAGACAAATGAATTGTGCGAGAAGGATTGTGCCACACACTCAACTGAAGCATTAAATGACTATGATTCACGCACAATAACATGATGATTTTCAAGTCAGAATGTTAACTGAGAGAATTGGAGCTTTTTAAGGTGTCTCCTAGTGCTTGGACTAATACTCCCTCACATTAGTATCACGAGGAGCAATTCTGCATTGCATTGAGAGTTTTGTGTGTTTTACTGATTTGGAGTGACTAGCACACACACACACACACCCACACACACACACACACTGCAGATGTAGAGCACCAGAGGATGTAAGCAGATTATTTCCAGCACAGAATCACTGTGGCTAAAGCTTCAGAGCTTTTCAGCAGCTATTAATGTGCAGCATGTGATAACTCCTCAACACCTGTGGGAACTGCAATATACCAACATGTCAGAACTGGGTGGATTTGATGTATTTCTGTTTGTGTAACTTACTGTAAACATTTATGGGAGCACTAAAATGTATTCTAATCACATTTATATCCAAAAAGAACAACCAGAAGAGCTCTGAAATAATATTAAACATTACTTAACATACTTTGGTGTCTGGTAGAGGAGGTCAACGTTTTTGCAGATTACTTTGTTTGACATTTATGGACGACCTTTTCTGCCAAGAAAAAAACTGATAAAGGGAGTGTTTCTGTCATCCAGATGATGGTATATAGAAATGTATAGGAGTCATAATACTAACTTTTAAAGTCATTATTTATCAATTAGGATGTCAAAATCTTGAATTAGTGTATTATATATATATATATATATATATATATATTATTTATTTATATTTTTTATATGTATATATTTTTTAGTGCTGAGTCAAGGCAACTCGACTTGCTTCGTATGATTGAAAGCTCTGTAAAGCAAGTGCATAATCAGCAGTATAACATAATGGGATCTATTTTTGTGTCATCGCAGGGCACACAACGCAATGGCACACTGGCAAACTGCTATTTTCGTGGAGCGCACTGAGGTTATTTTCTCAACTGGTATCTCAGTGACTCACTGTGCACCGCAGTGGGACAAGATGCACAGCCAAGGCGATGACAATTCAGCTATGCACTGCAGTCTTAGTGCCAAAAATGAGTATGTCTTGCGTGGTTCAGAGCAGGTCAACAGCTCAGCGCACTTGTATTCCATTCTATGAACATTTTAGTTACTTTTATTTGGTATCATTCTACGGTTTTCAACAAGCTGATGTGTGAAAAGGTTTACTCCCACTATGGTATTAATAATAAAATATTAATGAGTGATTCCTACCAGCTTTGTAATCCATGCATTTACATTTATCCTGTAAATGCCTCTTGTGGCCACTGATGCTTATGTTCAGCAAAAGTTACACAGGCTCTCTAATCCAAACATGGAAAAACATGTTGTAATTTTAGAGACAATTCTGTGAGATCTAAATATTAGATTATTTCAATAAACATTCAATTAACACCAACATAATAATAATAATTACATTTAAAAAATATCTATTACCGCCTTTGCAGCTCAACTAAATTCAACATTATAAGATTTAAAAGTAGAACTCATAGTATGGCTGTTGTATTGGGTTGGATTACAATGTTCCTTTTTTTGCTTTTCTCTTGTATACAAACAGCATCGCTATCAATGTCAAAGCAGAGATCTCAGCAAAGCAGGTTTCTTATCAAGGTCTTATCACTTCTGCTCCCTTGGTACATGTGTACCAAGTGTAACGATTAAAATAATACTGTAAAATAAACTGGCATTCAAAGGAAGTACAGTGTGTGTGCGTGTGTGTGTGTGTGTGTGTGTGTGCGTGTGTGTGTGCCTGTGTGCGTGTGTGAGTGCCTGTGTGCGTGTGTGAAAGTACACACAGCTGCAGCAGCTGCAGTTAATTGATTTAGTGACTCTGGCCACAATGTCAAGGCCACCAAGCACAGGAAAAAAACATTTTATGTTAATTCCTGCAAAAAGTCTCTAATCCACTTAAATGAATGTCTGTAGAGAGAGGGAAAACCCCCCAAACAAACATAAGGAGACGTGTAAAAAAACTAAAATATCAAAGTCACATTTGTCTGACTGTGAGGTGTCAGTGCTGACACAGAGATATAACTCCTTCCACATACAGTACATACCCAGAGGGATTACGCTGTCTCTGTCACACATCCACCAAGTCTTTGACAACAGTCATGCTCCCACACATCCTGGCTGGGGCCGCTTGATGCTGCAAGTAGTGACAGCATTATCAGGAAGAGGCCTGCGGAGAGAAGGAGAGTAAGAATGAGACAGAAAAGAGCACAACCTCAGCAGGGGAGTTCAAAGACCTCTCACGTCTCACAGCAGGACAGCAGCTCTGCCTCTGTGACTGCAGCCCTGCCAGTGAGAATATGCGAGCAGCAAAGACTAAAAAGCCATTCACCCATTCATCAATCGAGGGTACACACACTTTTGGGCATAAATGTGTACACTTATGTCTGGTCATGAAATCCAATCTATAGATTTTGACCTCTGCTTGAAATGAGTTTTACATTTACGTACTCCTGACCATGCGTACCAAAAAAATGCTAGAGGTAAACAGTTACAACAAAACCAAACTCAATCTACCATCAACCATGTTAGCTTAATTAATTAATTGTCAACAAGTATTGACAGCAATAATAGAAAAAAGAAAAGAAAATAATAAGTAAATAAAAAATACATAAAAATAATAATGGAAATTACAGCTATAGGGGCCTATAAATATTTTACCTATAAATTGTGACTATGCTGCAATAGTGGATAGATGGTCAAGACTGGTAAAGCTAGCTGCAGTCCTCTCTAGTTTTTTTTATTTAGCAATGAATATAACCAAAACTGTTTCCAAGGTAAATCCCGGGTCATCCACAGTTTCAGAGTTGTCTTTTTGGCTGAAGTAAAATCACAAAATAAACATTTTTGTTGGCCAAATATCAGCCTGCATTTAAATGAACATTTTGGTACACTGGCCTTGCTTTGCTTAAACATAACAAAAATAGCTACCAGTACTTCTAAAGCTCACTAATTAACATGTTATATATTGTTTGTTTAATCTGTACGAAACTGAAGTACACAAATGAAGAAGTTGAAGTTCTATGGGGAGTAATGTACCAGACTGTTTCTTGGCAGGATGCATTCACGTCATAACTCCTTATTAAACATTTAATTTTAACACATCATAATTTGTATGGATTAAACAAACACCATTTTACAGCTTTAGATGTGCGGATGTTGTTAACTTAAACAGATATCTGGGCAGAGCCAGGTTATCTGTTTCCTCCTGTTTCCAGTCATCATGCTAAACTAAACTAACCGACTGCTGGCTTCATATGTGACAGACAGATATGAGAGTGGTATACATTTTCTAATCTAACTCCCAGCAAGAAAGGGAATAAGTGTATTTCCCAAAATGTCAAACTATTCCTTTAAGGCTACTGGGTATTTAAAAGGGACATGGTTGACCAAATATTATGTATGTATATGTTATAATTATTGCATCCTGGTGGTGTTTCTGTATATAAATTAGCCTGTATGTGCACAAGTAGGTAAATGTAGACTTATCATTGACTATGCATTGAGTATAACTTGTTCTATATATTGTGCAATGGTGTTAGATGGATCACTAAATGTACAGGATATGATTTTCACCTGTTTTTATAATAATACCTGTTGAATCAAAAATATTGGACAAATGGAGGGCTAGAAGCTGACTAGAGAGTGGAGGGACATTGAACAGTTAGAAGAAGCATGAACGATTACTGTAATACTAATACACATTTTCAAATCTATACACCTTCCCAAATCTTAGTACAGTTCCTAATCTGAATGTACACACACTAATCCTTCACCAATCACAGTAAACATTTACAAATGTCATGTCCCGCATTCTCAAGACTCATTATGTGTTTTCAACTCTGTGTACATATTCACAAATCTGAGAACATACTGCTAATATCTGGTGATGCATTTTATTTATGTTCTTTAAACAATTACACATTCATGTTTAGTATTGTTTTGTTCTGTTGAGTGAATCAGTGATATCGCTGTAGCAACAAGCTTTGTACTTATTGTGCATGTTGTTGTTTTTCTCGTATCAGGAGAATGCAGCTTCAGCTCTGCGGGGGTTTACGACGGCACTGTGTTCAGCCGGATCTTTCAGATCCTTTACAGAAATGAGGAGATTACGGTGAATGACTGTATGATCTTCAAAGTCCAATTGCTATTGGACGGAGAAAGGGTGAGTCATGCTGGTGACATTTTCGGCACACACACACACTTCCTGTTGAAGCAAAAAATGAAAAAGAGACAATAGGGTATGGCTGCTTGGATTTTATCATTGGCCTGGCTGTATAATGCATGACGGATAATTACAGTGAAAGCAGCTGTATAATAGTTCAATTAAATGGCCATTAATTAATGCACTCTATCATCCACAGTTCCCTCCTACATACGTTTCTGGTCCCCACTCCTAGTATTTGACACAAACAATAATCCCTTTTCATAACACAGAGATTTCATCCAGTTAATTAAATCAGAAACTATAAAATAAAGAAGCTTGTTGAATATGTTCCTATACATTTAGCAGCTTTTCAGTATACTTTTTTTTCTGTTTGGTGCAATGTGACATATAAAGGGGTGCCACAAATGGAACAAACATCGACACAACTAAATGTACATATTACATATTTTGATTTACCAGTTGATCTATGTTCCAACCCTCACTGTTAGTCACGAGCTTTGGGTAGTAACTAAAAGGATGACATTGGTCATAAGAACGACAGAAATTAGTTTCTTCCGTAGGGTGGCTGGACTAACCCTTAAAGATGAAGGGTAAGATGGAGGTGAAGGTGAGGAGCTCAGACATCCTGAGGGAGCTTGTAGTAGAGCCGCTGCTCCTTTGCCTTGAAAGGAGCCAGTTGAGGTGGTTTGGGCATCTGATCAGGATGCCTCCTAGGCGCCTTTTTTTAGAAGTTTTCCAGGCACCTCCAACTGTTATGAGACCCCGGGGAAGACCCAGCACATGCTGGAGAAATTATATATCATATATCTCATCTGGCTTGGCCTTAAGATCCCCCAGGAGGAGCTGGAAAGCGTTGCTGGGGAGAAGGACATCTGGACATCCTTGCTGCCACTGCCCAGTCCCGGATAAGCGGAAGAAAATGGATGGATGGATGAAATTATTGGCTGGAGTTTGGCCCCCAAAGCAAAATAGTGCAGAGGGCACCAAAAGGTCTATGACTGGCCCTGATGACCAAAAAAAAAAAAAAAAAATGTTCCTAATCTATCCTTTATAGACACAGAAACAGTATGACTTGCCTGTTGTGTGCTTTAATTCACAGACAAATGTAAGTTGCCTGTGCCCCAGACTGCCCATGCTCAATTGAAATGATCAGGCGTGTAAACCTGCCAGACAGTTATTGATGTACTGTCCTTTACGGTTTCACCATGGGCGTGACCCCGAAAATCCACTCTGCCTGTTTTTGTTGTTGGGAGCCACCGGAGCTCAAATTGATCAGCGGTGACAGCGATGAGACAGGCCTGAGGATGGGATGCAGGGGATGGAATGGGTGGCGGTTTAAGATGGTCACGCTCGAAAGCTAATCATCCATGTGATAGCCATAGCTCACACACTGACATTACTCTGCACCACAGCTGCTGTCTGACATATGTCTACAGTGGAGATGCTGGGGTTACTGTGGAGAGATCCCTGCTTCAGTCAGAATGTGGACATTCTGTCTCACTTGACTCTGCATAGTTTCTAATTTTAGAAGATTTCATTAAGTGTAGATTCATGTGGTGGTAGCTTTAAGGCATATCAGTTTTCGGCTGTAAGCTCTCCCGAAGGCTCCCCACTCATTAACCTTCCAGAGGTTATCTGCCACTGACAGCTACAGATAGCACAGGCAAAAATAGCCACTCATTTCCCCTGTGTACACCCATATGTATGCTTAATCAATCAGAACGTCGGTATCAGGCAGAACCTCAAAGGTTTGTATGTTTACTCTGCAGTATGTGTGAGTGTCAGTTTTAGACAAATGTAAGAAGAAAGAGAAGAAGAACTGTGTCTAACCTTTATTGTAATTAGCAACGCTGCACCTCAGTCTTCAAAAGACTCCACTCTCGGCACCGCCTTTGTAGTTTGCTTATACCTTTTGTTTCCCCACTTTGATTTTCAAATTCAAATACGTGTTCTTTATTTCCATAAGCCATGATATTTTATAGCACTTTGAACATAAGAGTAATTCAGTTCTGTTCAACCTACATTTGATTAATTGAATGCAGGAATACAGTTTGTAGTTTTTCCACACAAAATAGCAGGATTTTTTGGTACCCTACGGTATATACTGCAAATGTCCATCATATTCCTGTGGATCACTTGTGATCGCTTCTCATTATTGAGTCAGTATTTCGTATTTGACATCTAGGTGAGGGACACATTAAAGGGTCACTAAATATTGTTATGAGTATGAAGGTTATGTGAATCATATGTGATGGCCCTTACAGTCCCCGTATTGCAACCTAATTGAAAGCCTATATGGGAGATTTTGGAGTGACCTGTTGGATGTGCTGGCTTCACCACCATCAAACAAAAAATGACTATAAAACTATAAAAATGACTATGTTGTTTTAATGTCCCTCAGTTATCACAAGGCCTAATTCTTTCTCCCCAGACAAAGAATATCAAGTCAAAGATCATTTTATGGTACTTTTGGCTGCCATCAAGAAAGCCATCACATGGTTAATGTGCTGCAAGCAAACTGGCCAATCAAGGATGACTTGATTTAAATTGTCAATGAAATACATAATCTGACTTTTATTTTAAGACCACAATATAAACAGCATGCACAACACTGGACAAATCCCAGTATTCCTTTGAATTTTTGTCCATATTGGAACATTATGCAAATAATGTATTGTTACACCCATTGCCAATGTTCAGTACCAATGCAGGAATTAGTGTTCCCCTTAGTTAGCAGGGCAGAGAGTAAGGATGTGGAGATCAGGTGTATGTATGGATGGATGGGAGTGTAGTGGTCAGACTTTCATGCAGTAGAGCAGAGTTTGTGTCCCTGACAGACCTGCTGTGAACGTTTGCCTTTTTATTAACTGCAACCACAATCATTTCCTATCCTTAATTAGATGTTTCAGTTGCCTAACCATAGTTTATTTGCCATAACCACAATCTTTCCCTAAACTTAACCACACCGTAGTTGCCATGATTTAAAAAGATATTGGCACTGGATGTAAAATAACATATTTGAAGATAATGCAATGTTGCAATTTTTTGTCTTGCAAGAGGGTAGCCCTGTAAGACAAACAATTATTGTGTTGACCATAACATTACCATTAAACATTTCACAGATTTCCTTCGGCGAAAATGATTTGTTCTCTTTGCACCTCTGTTGGCTGCTTCCTGTTAAAAAACTCACAAATAACGAATGTGCAGACTACCATTCAAGCTACAACAGGACACACCTTTGTAGCTATTCTTGTCTCATTTTGATGATGTTATTATAACTTAAGTATGTTTCCATATGCTGTTTTCATTATTTTGTTTACCCCTCCACGTCACATTGAGCCTATAATGTTCATGCCTTGACAATTCTACTGTACCAATGTTTTGCAGCTGGAGGAAGCATTGAGTGAGGTGGACTTTCAGTTGAAGCTGGATCTTCATTTCACTGACAACGAGCAACAGTAGGTTTTTGAGCAGTGTGGAAATGTGTGTTTGCGTGTCTATGTCATTGATTGAGTGTGTGAGAGAGAGATGATGCTAGACTTTTCCCTTGTGCAGCTTTTATGCAAGAGTGAGAATGCAAACTAGGCATGAATAAGGGCTATTATGTCTTTTGGCTCACAGCCATGTCTTTAAGCACTTGATCACAACTTTTGTGCTAGCAATGCTTGATTACTGCATTGCTGCTCGTCTGTTTGCTTTAGACAAATAGAAGAAGAAATGGGTAGTTTTCATCAGCATACAGGGCAGAAAGTGCAATTTTCATTGGGGTACTGCTCTTGTATGGACCAGCAGCTGCACATAAGTGAAGAGAAGTTAGTCTTGTGTTAGTGTGCTTGAACTGTTAAGTCACCGTCTTTCTGATACCTGTGAGATTACAGTCCTTGTCAACGCTACACATGACTGAATTATGGAGCTCCTTCTCTATATCAAAGCATGAACACTGGCTTACTTTACTGAGTCTGAATGACTAAAATATGTACTACATCTTCATTACCATTCCAGTCAAGAAGCAGACTCTTTCATTCACAGCTGCAAGGACAATATACATGTCCTTAATAATGATGATAATGCAGCCGTCCGCATTCTAAACACCTTTTAAAGAGTCCGCCACCTCCTTAAACAAAGAGGGCCAGAGATATTCCTTTTTGAACTGAAGTTGAACAAATGTTTAGTTCTATTATCTAATCTAGTGTTGTTGTTTTCTTTTATTTGTGTGTACCTTGTTTTGCTTTTTACTAACATGTAGAGATGATGGGTAGCTAAGGAGAATACAAAGAACAAGAAGTTACCACTTAAAGAGTTTGTAAAAGTATTTGTTATTTGTGTATTAGTGTTACATCTCTCTCTCTTCTTCCATTTCTCAGACTGGCAGAGATAGTGACTGTCCCGATGATCAGCAGTCGGACCCTCAGTCTCCACTTCCACCCACGGAGAGGCCTCCACCACCATGTCCCTGTCATGTTCGACTACTTCCACCTGTCCGTCATTTCCGTCTCCATACATGCTTCACTGGTTGCCTTGCATCAGCCACTAATCAGGTAGAGTTAAGAGCTGGGAGCTTAGCAAACCTTTGCATTTGACAGACTTTGAATTCAAGCATGAATACCTTCTTGATATGATATGATCCCAGGAACCCAGCTGAATGTTCGCTAAGCCCAGCCCTCCTTAGTTACTATGCTTGCCAAGATTTCCACTTTGGCCTGGTACATATCCAGTTTAGAATGATAACAGTGGCAGATTTACAAGCCGAAATTGTTAGCAATTTGTAAAACCTTGATTTCGGAAGTAGACAGATTCTCATTTCTAGCCAACAACTGTCAATTTTGACGGCTGAAATGACAAGTATGTCTGGCAGATTAGATCAACTGTACATAGCTAGCTAATTAAGCTAACATTAGCTCCATGTGTTGGTTGAGAACAACTGTATTTGACTGAATGTTTTATGTTTCATTCAGTGAAAAATGTCTGTTTATAGAACAGCATTGTTCTTGTATAACAGTGAATGAAATGCAATTTTATTCTAACCTCACCCTGTTTGCTGCCTAGCTAGCATACTTGTTTGTATTTTCAAATTTTTTTTCCCCTTTCAACATTACCAGAGAAAAGACTAATTGACATGTTTCTCGTGTAACATTTGTTGGTGTTGTAACCACAGACTGTATATAAAGATGCACGATGCGTTTCCACTTTCTGAGTGGAAGCCGAAAAACCCTGCCATCTTGCACTGGTTTTTATAGCATCAAATAACTAAAAACAAACTTATCCAAAAAATAAGTTTATGACCTATACTGCAGTCAGCCAGCAGGGGGCGATCACAATGTTTTGGCTTCACTTTTGGGGAGCTGTCATATTGTCCATATTTATATACAGTTTTTGGTTGTAACCAAGTTATTTAATGATGTGCTCCTTGTATCTGGAAGTAGCACTGGCTTAGGTAGTAAGATAGTTACTCAGACATGCTAACAGCAGCATACATTAGAGGAGATAAACACTGGTATACCCATCCTTACCAGTGTTGGGAAGGTTACTTTTGAAATGTAATAGATTACAGATTACTAGTTACACTGTTTAAAAAATAATAAGTAATGTAACTATTTTAATTAGGTCGTTAAAGTAATGTAACTTATTACATTTGATTACTTTTGAATACTTTACTTTAACAAATATTTTAAACTGGGTTAATAAAGCTGAAAATTCCTAAAATATACATTTAAACCAGGCAGTGTAAACCTCCCAACAGTTCTCAACACTGATTACTGTCTCCCCCAGTGTAGCCTAACATATGCATGTTGTTATTATGAAATAAAGTGATATTCTATATAGAATACGGTTTACACCCAATGGCCAACCATGTTAATGTGTGATTTATATTAAATATAATTAGGAGAAGTCAAATCACATCCAGGCCAAACCACTAGTAATATCCTCAGATGTGTCCACTAGGTGGCGCTACGGTTCATTTTAATTTAGTGGAGAAGAACACAACACGATAGGTTTCAGGGAGAATCTGCCTCGTCCTTTACTAACAGACCAAACTGGCAACAAGTGTCGTTGTGTGCCAGCAAAAAGCACAGCATGTAGCATAGTTAGCATCAAATCATTTAGGCTGTTGGTGCCCTGTAGAAATGTCACAACCCAATGACGTCTGAGTTAATTTTTAATAAAAACAATAAGTGAATGTTTATGAGCGAACAATCACTATTCAAGGAGGACCACCTTTAGCTTCTAAGAGTTTCTATCCAGGCGTTTATAAACGGAGGAGCGGCTCTGCTAAAGGCGTCTGTTAGCTAGCTGCTAGCTAGCAA
>JAVQJL010078577.1:0-32220 GCA_036024295.1 Nannoperca obscura
CTGTGCACCCTTGAAACAGATATGGCACTGCTGCGAGTTCATGGGCAGTTTGCCGGCCTCACCGAACAATAGTTGTGCTCCTCGCCTGAAGCAGTTTATGTTTCTCAAAATTTAATTTCTGCCTCCCAGAATTAAGTTTAGTTCACATGTAGTGAAAGCCTAAGGCTGTGGTTATAGGATGGAAGAGAGAAAAAGGTAATTTTTGGTTATCCAAGTGAAGCAATGATGCTATGTTACCCTCAACTGGCACAGGACAGACATTCAAGTGAAAAATGTTTCAGTGTGGGTGAGTTTGAGAAATTACGCAGAACCAACAGAAGAGAAAGCCAGCGCAGCTCAGAGAATGACTAAAAACAGACATCTCAAAGAGTAACCTTGTCAATTTCCAATATATTCTCCAAGTTGATTAAAGCGTTGCAAAATCCAAAACAGTCAAAGCAGTGTGGTGCTAAGAGCCGCTCCATGTTGTGGGCAGATGTCTGAATGGGAGAAAGTGAACAAGGCTGCCAGTGTGGGTGTCCCTTGTTTGTATCTGTAAAGTGAAAAGTAAAGGAATGACAGCTCAGACAAAGTTGTAGCTAGTTTCTGTCTAATGTATGCAAAAATAATATCTGAACTTTATTTCAACATATGTCAGTTCAGGATATTGTCCAATGTATCTGAGATCTGAACTGATCTTCATCCATAAAATAATATCTGCTAAAATAATATCTGCAACGGTAATTTGTTTCCCGCTGCTGTGGAGAGAAGATCAAAACAAAGGAAGACAGCCAGCTGAGAAACATCTAAGTAGCTTCTGCACATTATTGTAAAATATGAGGAGAGAGCGGAAGGCTAATAACCTCTAATTTATGTCATGCATTTATTACAGTGCACTGAGCGATCAAGTAAACACAACTACTTGATAGCAGAGTGTTTGTGTGTGTGTCTGTGTGTCTGTGAGAGAGAGAAAGAGAGAGAGAGAGAGATGGGGGTGCTGTTGCACAAGATCCCACTAAGCGGGTTCTGCCATGGATGACTTCATAGCAGATGTTTAGCTAGCAGATGTTTACCTGGCCCCTCACAAACAGCCACGATACGTCTGTTTACATAAATAAGCCAAATCACCGATGGACAGATGCCAGAGACGCCATGTGATACTCTCTGAGTGTTTGTGTTTGGCTGTGGCTTAATGCTCATCATACACAGAGTCCTGGCCATAGTCATCATAGATAGTCATCTCCTGCCAATTACAAAAAAAGTCTTTTTGAAAGCAGATGGTGGACAAATGAAAGTAAAAACAAGAAGAAATTGTCTTAATAATAATTGTTGTTATTCTCTCATTTATTTGTTTGGATGATGGTGGGTGAGAGCGCACCTTAGTTCAAAATCTCCTATAGGCATAACATGTGGTTCACTGCATTTTCACTCCAGTTCCCAGGAACACATCTGTTTTTTCTTTCTTTTCATATACTCCCATTCGGTCCGTGGACTGTTCCCGCCTTGTTGAACACTGACATCTAGTGGACAAAGTAGTTCAAGTTTTTGATGGAGTGATTTGCCTGAAGTTGAGACCATAACTTTAAGTTTCTCCCCTGTCCTCCTCAGGGTTTTCCAGGCCGTGATGGTGTTGAGGTGAGTATAGTTCAAATCCAGTTTACACCTCTAGCATTTGTTTGTGCTATTATCTACGGAAGCCGAGAACGGTCGTGCTTGCAATTATTTTTTAATGCCCTGATAACAGGGGCATTATTTGTGACAACGACATAACAGTGCAGGTAGTGCAAATGTAAGGTGATAAAAAAAACCTTAAAACAGTGCAAGAATAATGATATTGCGATTAAAATAAAATACAATTAAAGATATATAAACAAATCCTATGCAGATAACATTCAGATCTTGTCATCTACTGAGAATACTATGACATAGATCACAAGAAAACAAGCTTTTTTTTCGCGAGATCACAGAATTAAATATATATATGTGCAAGCACTGCCGCTCTCGGCTTCTGTATGTGGTGATGATTTTTCTTTCTCTGAATAATCATGGTAACCAAATATATTTCTGCCTCAGGGGACACAAGGATTGCCTGGGAAGCCGGTAAGATCATTAATAGATGACTGACCTTGACTCAGCTTAACTGTCTTGTTTCTTGTTTTCCTCAAACACCTCGACTGTCTTGTCAAATTGTCCTGTCTGCAACATAAATAGCATGTGACCGAAGTTGTGTACTTTGGACATTTATTGACTTCATGTGAATTGACAGGGAGAAGATGGCGAGCCCGGCTATGCAGGACCACAGGGTCCTCCAGGAGCAAAGGTCCAGATAAGCATTAGTAGTCATCAGTTGTTGTATCTTATATGGTTATTTTAATGTATCTGTCTTTTCATGGATGTTTATTGTGTATTGAAACAGGGCGAGCCAGGTATGGGAGAAAAAGGAGAAAGAGGCATGGATGGACTCCCAGGATTAAAGGTAGAAAACGAATCTGAAATGTTATTTAAACGATGCACACATTTATTCTACTAAATAAATGTGAAATATCTCTCTGAGAGAGTTTCCCCATAATATGCTTTATGTGTCTGTGTATCACACAGGGAGACAAAGGGGAAATAGGAGAGCAAGGACCACAGGGACACATGGTATGTGTTTTACCCAAATGTTATAGTATAGGTATAATATTAAACTAGGGTATAATGGTTATCTTCAGTTTTTTATGTACCTCTCATTCATGTTTTTCTGTCTCTGCCTCAGGGTTATCCTGGTGAAAAAGGAGCCACAGGCTCCTCAGACATCATTGACTTCAATGGGAAGCTCCTTGATGCTTTCCAGGTGAGTGATATTAAAGTGTCACTAAAACCAGATTTATAGGGGCATCATATATTCCACCAAACATGTATTACTGAATCTCAAGTCAGGATTCAGGCAAAACTTGAACAAGCAGAAATTTGCAATTTGAAAGTTACATATCTGAACATTTTCCTAAAACCACAAAACTGAACGTGTCACCATTTCTTCTTGACAGGCCATCAACACCATCAGTGTTTCGGTAATCTGCTGTTGTTTTTGCATGGTTTTGGTGGAGTGATTAGTAACTAGCATCTATAATAATGCACAGACATACAGTACACAGGCTTGCATAAGCACACACCCTGTGCGTATCCACACCTTATCCCACCTGCTTCAGTCAGAGGATATTGTTTTTATAGATGCACTCTACCCAGAACTACATACTTCAGATGTATTGGATGTCTCTCTAGAGGCCACATCTAAAGAGTCTTACTGAACGTCCTTGGTTTGCTAGTCAACTAGGCTTTCTTGTGTTTTCATTTGGGATAAAACGCACAGCCCCAGCAAATATAGTACAGCTGTGCTGTTCAATCAGATAACATGTACCCTTAAGAAGCATGCTTAATCATGCAGAAAAATCAACAGCGTTTGTTACATTGTTCTGAGCGTGTTTTCATTCAATGTATCCAATGCGCCTCACAAGATACGTGGCTGTAACTTGCTATAGGGCAGCATGGTGTTTTTTTGTCTGTTTTTGTGTTGTTCCACATAACTCAATGAGTGCACAAGGGGAATGCATAGGAAAGGATAAGGGGAACCCCTCAAAGTCACCACAGTCTGAGTTTCATGACCTTCTCTTCATACACAAGACCTTGTAATTCTACATGCTACATGCTAATAACAGATGGCTATCTCTGCAGTGTGTATTTGATTAAAAACCACTATGCTCCAAGTCTCCTTGGACCTGATCTGAAATGGGCTCCAGCTGCGTGAGATAGTTACAAAGGCGTCAGTGAAAACATGAACCTGAGATCTTATCAGAAGCCTCTTGCCAACGTGGATCAGTTGGCATCAAATCACACGCAAGGTCTCTGCTAGAGTTATATCCTTAGAGCATGGAGTGCTCCCTCGCCACCCAGCTCGTTTTATCATCCATTGTGTGAAAAGCCGTATTGGTTTCATCTGTGGTGAAATTTTAGGTGGTGATGATGAATTTGGTTTGAAACCATGCTGAAATTGGTTCGCTTGCTACTATCGTTCATTTTACGACTTTTGTATAATTATTTGCATGAGTAGCCATCCCTTTCCAATGATGGAATATCTCACATCAAATAGTTGTTTGTAAACATCTATTGGTTTCCATGGCTTAAATGGAAGCCAGGCCAAAAGTTGGAACGTGAAAAAAGGGTCCGAATCAGCATGAACACCTCTGGGAGGCTAAATGGGTTCCTTTTTTATGACTTCAAGATGGCCGAGGACTTCAGAGGGAGAAGTAACAAGTGTAACATTGTGTATGTAGAGATTAAACAGCTTGATTTAAGAGGCTGTCACTCATCAACGGCATAGAAGACAGCATGGGATGGATATAGTATGCCATCCTTCATCCATCGTTAATGTTATATAAAGTCACATGAAGGTTTTGTTTCTTCTTTTGTGTCTCATTGTGCATCAAAACAATCAACAGAATGGAAAATGATGCCAGGCTATTGTGTAGCACAAACCACATTCAGCACTGTTTTACAATCTTTGTAAGATAAAATTGCTTCAAGTTGTTTATGAACAGAGTGAACGAAAGAAGCCATTAGCATTGTTTACTGTCAGACTTGCACATACTTGTTGTATTGTTTTGTGTTGGTCCATGTTCAAGCCTTATTGTGGAGTTCTGTGAGTTCCAGGTTTTCCCATCATAGTGATAAACAGAGCAAACAGCTGTATGTGTCCATGTGACTGTCTGAAAATGACGTAATTAAAATGGCTATAATCAGTATTTTTATATTAACAATGGATCACATGACAACTTGTATGTGAAAGCGTTAATTCATAGTGCCCAGCATCAAACAGCTAACAGGCAAAGTAAGGGACTAGCTGGTGAACATAGTGGAGCATTTAGTAGCTAAAGAGCCAGATATTTCCTGGAGAGTAAATATTGGACACAAACATGACTCCAAACTAATGCTAATGTTGCTCTGTAACTGCTGGATGTGCAAATAAGTAACCGTTTGCTAATAAGTTTGCCATTAAAGGTGAGGTTTTTGTGGTGATAATTGTTTCCATGGCCCCCAAGTGGCCAAAACATCAGTTATAGGTGGAAGATGGACACATTGTAATTCAGTGTAAGATTAGACAATTATAAAGTTTATCTGGGCATATATGGCATTTACTCAATTTCTGTCTTTCTCCAGGGCCCACCTGGACCACCTGGACCCCCAGGCCCTACAGGGGGAAAGGTAAGAGGCGCTGTCATCCTACCAATGCACTGCCATCAGCTAGTAATGAGGTTTAATGGAAATCAAAGTAGAATTTGTGTTAAAACCAGAGTTTGTGCAATATTAAAGCCATATAAAAGTCATATTCATTGACTGAATCTTTCCTCGCTTTGTCTTCTTCCAGGGTGAGCTTGGTTTACCTGGACCAGCAGGGGTTGATGGGGAGAAGGTATGGTTGCAAAAAGGCAGAAATTAAACACAGGCTTTTTTATACTATTGTTCACACATTTAATGGTGTTTTACTCCTTATTATGCTGAAAGTGACATCTCTCGATTATTTGTCTCCAGGGACAAAAAGGGGACATGGGTGAGACAGGACCACTTGGCGAGAGAGGGGAGAAGGGAGAGATGGGGCTCTCTGGGCCTCCTGTAAGTAGTGACAGTAAACATGTTTCTCTGCTGTACAAACAGTAAAAAGTGCGTAAACAACTGGAAGTTCATGTTGCTCTTTGTGCGTCAGGGTATGGATGGACAGAAAGGAGAGAAAGGCGACTGCAGAATGGATGACAACCTGGTTGGTGTAACACACAGACAGTTCTTCACATGAACTTCAAACAACATTCACTCATATGTGTATAGATCAGTTCAGACACATAACGGGCAACAACTTAAAGAACCCCACCAGTAATTGTGCACATTGTCTTGTTACCTCACTGTGGGTGTTTGAATATGTTTGTATCCTTCAGGCAGCTGTTGGTTTCCATTGATTTCCACATGGCATGAATGTCAGCTGGCAGACTCTCCACATGCTTGAGTTGTGTACATTCAAGGCTAAATTAGCAGTCAGTTTGGTTATTGTTGTCAGGTAATGCAGACATGTGCACTTAAACTGCATTACACAATAATAATGTAACGTTGAAAAAAGGAATGGAAACAAATGGTTGCCTGGTAGCGAGAATACATTCAATCATCTGAAACTCTTCATCATGCTTTGAAAAATCAGCAGTGATACAAAGTTTAAATGATTTGTGGACAGGAAGCCAAAAACAAATACCCACTACCAGGTTTGTAGAACCATCAGGAACAGGAAGATCCAGACACATAGATATGATTCTTATTAAAAGGACTTCCACTGTCCCTACCGTATGATAAAAGTGCTAATAAGCAAACCTTCCCAACAAAATGGCCTTGGACACATCTAGTCATGGAAATAATATAGTTGCTTTGATTAAAATGAACACATCTTAGTTTATGAAATCTATTATGTAAGTAACAAGTTATATAAGCTTTTGGCCCCTGACTGACTCTTGTAATTTCAATCGTGCTCAGGTTCAGATGATTTCCCAGCCAGGCCCACCCGGGCCCCCTGGCCCACAGGGGGTTCCTGGGTCCCCTGGATCCATGGTGAGTACTTATATCACTCTCCAAATCCAGGTACAAGCTATTCATTTTTTAAATCCATCGCTGTCATACTCACAGTACACAATTTTTTTCAGGGGCTGCATGGGATGCCTGGTCCTAAGGTAAGACTGCGAGACCATGTATCTAGTATGTGGTGGAGGCTGTGACATGTTGTTTTTTTGATGCTCAGTCTTCTTGTGTTCTAACGCAGGGTGAGCCTGGATTCGGGATAAAGGGAGAGAAGGGGGACACTGGAGCTCCTGGACTCAAAGTAAGTGACACTGATCCATTACTATCATAATAAAATATACCTAGACATTGTACAGTGGTGATAATGTACTTTAACTGCAGGGATTAGATGGCCTCCAGGGCTCACCAGGGTCTGCAGGGTTAGTGGGTCTTCCGGGTGCAAAGGGAGAAAAAGTAAGCATCCAATTACCTCAGTAAATGTGTTTACAAAATACTGAGTGGGTCTTGAATAAAACATTAATTTTAAATGTGTGTTTGCAGGGAAGACCAGGGGAGCCTGGACTAGATGTGAGTTTCTCCCTGAGAATTTGGATCGTGACATCTCATATTAGATCATTATCAGTTTAATTGAACTTATATCATAACCTGTATCCAGTGATAAACGACCGTCTGACCCATTTGTGCTTCTATGTCCAGGGTTTCCCAGGTCTGATGGGAGAGAAAGGTGACCGAGGGGAAAGAGGAGAGAAGGTTAGTACAAAACACAGAAAACAAATTGTCTTCGTCAAAATACAACCAATTAAATGTTGCATCTGGTCCGACATCTCCTGTTTATGCATAATAATGAATCACTTAATGGCAACAAGTTATATTTGACTTTTACAGACATGTAGCGATTCTTAATCTTTCTTAATCTTTTGTCTGGTCCTGATGCAGTAAAATTGTGCGATAGTTTTTTGAGTATGTGCTGTACTCGTAACCAGGGTGACAGGGGAGCCGTGGGAAAGAGAGGTCTAAAGGGCCAGAAGGGAGAACAGGGTCCTCCAGGCCTGGACCAGCCTTGTCCTGTGGTATGTGACTGCCACACATACACACACACACACACACACACACATACACACACCAGATTTACGTACTACCACTTTCCTCTCACCTTTAAAGTCTTCTCTCTGTTTCTGTCATTTTTCATGTTTTTCTTCCTCATTGCTGTGAATGTGTAACTGACTCTTGCTGGAAGGGTTGTGATGAGACTAAAGGCCTGTCTGAGAAGCCAGGGCTTTCTTCCCCTCCACTTGCTCCTCTTCCTCCTTCCGGCCCCGAGGCCCCCTGTCCTGTGGTACAGTATCTCTGCCTTCTTCCTCCTCCTCCTCCTCCTTCTCCTCCTCCTGTATCACTTTCTATGCATTGCTGTTGCTATTTTTTTGTCAAAAACTGTTTCTTGCCCTTTTCATCTCTCATACTATGCATGTGCTCTTAGTCACCAACCCATAGTTAATGTAGGTATAGTTCAGTATTCAGATAAACAAATTAAATTAGTTTTTGATTTGTGAAAAAAAGAGAAGAAAGAAGACATTTGACATTATTACTGTAAGGTGTGTTTAATTATGCATCACGTGACATTTTCTGACTTTCCACTGCCGTCTCTCTGCAGGGACAGGATGGGCTGCCCATACCAGGCTGCTGGCACAAGGTGTGGTGTTAAGAGATCTAACGTGCTCTTTTACAAAGCATATTGTTAACCAATTAAATGATTAGCACTTGATTTTGAGATAGCAGCTGGCTCAGTCGGTGACTAGTAAAAAAGCTAACACTATAATCAAAACATACACTGAGATTATTACTCATGGACTATCAGCATTAAATTCATTGCTTGACTCTGATTTGATACAGGGGCATTTTGTAAGTATATATCAGTGTGTGAGCCTGTAATTGTAAAGCATGAGTATTTGAGGTCAGTAACTATTTTATCAATTTAATACAAGGGACTTATGTTTGGATTTGAATTTGATGTGCTACTAATAATCAATCCCTACTATTCTTCTTTTGCAGTGATGACTAACCAGCAGCATGGAATCTGTACATATTGATATCGTATATATTGGAATTGAATACCACACCAACCACCCACTCCCTCTTTTCCATTTTTTTTTCATAAAACGTTTTATATAATATATTGAGATATTTTTAACAAGGAAATTTTTTTGAGTCTACAGTATTCTGAAAACTTTTTTAAACTCTAGAGATCCAGTGTTTTTCTAAATGGAGCCACGGTTTTGAAAAGAAGAAACTGAACTGATAGTGGGGCTCTTACTTTGAAGGACGGCCCAGATGACAGTGTTGGAGTGCCTTGACAGTCAAGCTGCCTTACTAACAAAGTGTGACTTGCTGCCTGATTGTAATCATGAACGCTGTATGGATATGACAGTGTGCGCACTCACCCAGTCTCACGGATGGATGGGTGGATGCTTTGGACGGATTGACAGATCTCTTGGCTGTGACAGATGGAGGAGTGTGGGTCAGTACTCTCTTCTCTGTGTGTTTTCTGAAAGGACGAAATGGCGAGACAGAAGCTCAAACGCAAGCGTCTCTCTCAGCCCTGAAGACGTGCGGGGCCTGGTGGAGAAAGGACATGTAGACAGCCAGAGATCACAAGGGGCACATTGGCCTTTATGAAGCAGAGCGTGCCACGTAATGCCTCTGTGTCACACTGAACACTCAGATCCTCCGAAATGGGAACTCTCCAGGATGGGGCGACAGAAAACACTGCATTTCCACATTCACCTGAGAAGAAAAGACACACCTGTGGCTGATGATGTTGCTAACGTCACTAACGTCACTGGCACATAAGGAAGGGTTTACTGCACAGATACATTGAACATGTTGTGGTGATCTCTTGTACGGCCCTTTTGTAAAATGTTTTCACTAATTAAATGCATAATCATAACAAGGCACAGTGTTGTTTAGCATCCTGACTGCTTGTATGACTTGTGGTCTCTCATTGAAACCTCAAATGACAGTAGATTCATTTTCATTCGCAATAAGCAGCCTTTAATACTCTTTCCATTTGAACAACACACTCAGAAAAGTCAGTAAGTCTTTTTTTTTTTTTATGGCTTACACTTGTGGCAGCGGCAACTAGTGTGTTGTTTTCTTTTGTTATATTCATACCTAATTTTGTCCATTTAAATTTTGCATTCCTGTGCATTGCCATGTCTGTGGAATATATAGAAAGTGAAACAATCAAGGCCAGATTTGAAGGAACCATTCAGTATTCATGATTAATCAGTATTTCAGTTGCCTTGACAAATGATTGCCAATCAATTTTCTTAATCATTTTCAGTGTAACTGATGCATTTTGATTGATCATTATTCTCTTTTAATTGCTGATGAAGACATGTTTAAACTCTGTTGCCAGTTACTCTGGACAACAGTGTAAGTTTGTGCTGCTGACTTAAATGTGTGTTGTTTGTTTGATATTTTTGAATCAATGCTAGTCATTTGGACTGAAGGACTAACAGACTAAAGTATGACATTTTAATCAAATGTATGCAGAACCATTGTTTTAGGGGTTAATTCTTCTTTTTTTTCAGCAATACGCCTTAGGACAATGGTTTATAACTGTCAGTTATTTTGTTTGTGTGTGTGCTTTCTTTCAATTATCACAAAAAAGCTTTAATCTTTGCTATCAGATGACTTTTATTGGTGTGTGTTGGTCTTTGCAAAACATGTTTCTCAGATGGAATAATTTCTTGGTGCTTATATACTTTTATGTGCCTGTTTAAAGCCCTACTCTGCATACTCATATGCAAAACCACACACACATATCCACAGGTACAAATGCATCTTTGTTAAAAAAGCTGTTGAACATAGAAACAAGTTGTACTTTTAGATTTTACGGATGTACTGTTTATTTGGCTGCATCTATACAGGACAGAGATTACATGGAATCATTATTTGTTTCTGTTTACATGGACAGAAATACACACATTCATAGAAAATAGTGTTAAAGTTTGATATTAGGATGTTTTACATTGCTCTTAGTCTACACTTTTTGACACAATTACCTTTTTTTAAGGCAGAATACATATTGAGATTAAAATGTATGTTTTATTGGTTGGTTATCTTCAGCAACCATCAACATGCAGGCTGCTAAACACTTCTAATTAATGACTGTCGGCAAGAATTGTACAGTACATTACATTATAGTATGATTTTATACAAGATTTTCAAATGAATCTGAGGAACACAACATGTGATGTGTGTAAAGATGAAAATGGAATTTGCTTTTCCAATTAGGTAACTTGTTCGGAGGACAATGTAGTAGAAGGATAACAGTGAAAATACACAGGCCATTGGTAATGCTGACTTTCTCCACCAGCTGACGTGTAAACTGACTCACACTATGTTACAATAGTCATGATATGGGCCTCATATCCCTGCAGGAATTGTTCCTGTTTAGGTCTGTATAACATAACCTCTTATCAGCTTTAAATTGCAAAGATAATTTTACATTATACCTGCAAAGTGCTTAATATGACATGAAGCCCCACTAAATGTTTTAACTTTAGTAGGGTTTTGTAATAAAGATCATTGCATCACATATTAAATCTGTACTACACCACTAATTAAAAGTTAAAGGTATTCTAGAAACGTTTTTTATAAAATACAAATCTGCATATGAGTCACATATCCTTAAGCTAAAATAGAAAAGCTGACCTGCAAACTTTGAGTATGTTGAGTGAGAAATGATATTGACAGGATGGTTTAACTGTGAACCGCACAGTTCTTAGCATTAGTTCACTGGAAGCTGATGGTTATCTGTCACTTAACATTATTATATGTGTTTCTTTCTTTTGCAGATTCTTTCACTTTCAGTTGTAACGCTTAATGGAGTCAGTAAATAGTACAATGTCTGAATACAGTTTGGTGTTTTAGCAAGTTATGTATCACAGCATTAGCTTGACTTTGTGAGAATGTTTTTTCGGTTGTGTATTTGGTTGTAAAAGAATGAAGCTATTTTTGTAATTGTCTAAAATATATAACATGAAATCTGGTCAACTGAACATGTAGACTGAAGTAAACTCTCCAGTTGTACGTGTTTTGTCCATTAAATCTTAATCATGTAAAACACTTCTGTTTCATTAATTTAACATTAATATAACATCAAGGTGTTCTACCAACCCTACCTCTTACTGCATGTGCAATCCCTGCCACCTTTCGGTTTCTGTGGACCTCTGACATCCCGTGGAAAGCTTGAAATCAAAAGATCATTTCAGTTCTTTAAACTAACTCTGCACAACACAATGCAGCACCAGCAAAACGTTTCTTCTCGTCCAAATGCAGTTAATGGTAGAATCTGAGTTTTTTTGGACCATCTGACTCAAATATGCTTTTAAGAAGGACAGATATTGGTGTGTGTTCCCAATTAGGCAAATAAAGTGTGTTCTTAATTTTACAAATGTTATCAAACTAAAATTGAAAAATCTTCACAAATCATTCTCATATGTCTTTCGTTGCTTCAGTTGAATGAGCTCATTGTTTCTAAGACTAAACAACAGGTTACATAATTGGTTGCAGTGGATCCATGCGGAACTTGGAATAAAGGCATACAACATTAACATCCGCTTAAATTGTAGCATTCACAATTTTCATTAAATACTTCCACAATGTGTTAAATCTTGCCAGATTAATGACAAGACAATCACATGGTGATGTTATTAATAACTATAATAATATGATGAAGCCTTTGCGACCTGACAACATTGTAGGTGTTTAATCTAGAATAGTCACACTATGCATTACTTATGTCATGATACAGATTTTGGACAAATAATTTATAAACCAACTTAAAAAGGGATTACAGTTTTTCCACTTACATGCAAGAATGTGATGTGTACCCATAAATATGATAGCATTAATCATGTTAGATATTTCTTTAGAGACAATATTTAAATAAACCAGAACTTAAAATGGTGGAATATTGTGGTATTTTTGAGATTCAGCCAATTATGCAGGATCAACCCAAACTGTGATGTAACAGAACATGAATTACACATATGTGTTAAAAAAAAAAAAAAGGAGGAGTCAACCTTAACCCGGAAACCTTTTTATTTTATTTCTGCAGCTGGATTTTTATAAATACTTTAGCCTTAGGAGAAACTGGCCATTTTATATTTATATCTTATTGCTATATTGTTGTCACTTATTTTGACATTTGTGGCTTTGATAAAATCACGAACAGACGTATATTATAATGTTTTAATGTTTGAATGATCATAGTTATGTTTTACAGTAGTTTCACAATGATAAGACCATTATATTGTATCGGTAAAAGGGTGAACTCCACATTTCCCAGAATCCTCTTCGCGCCGCTCACCCCTCTTAGTTTTTGCATCCGGGTCTGAACTTCCTTTTCCTCTGTGCCCAGATGCGATGAGGACCTAGGATTTTCCGGACCTCTGAAAAATCCGAATCCATCCTTGTAAAAGGCGCCACCGAACCTCGCCAAAATGACCGAGCAGATGACAGTGAGGGGGACCCTTAAGGGCCACAGTGGATGGGTCACCCAGATCGCCACTACGCCCCAGTATCCCGACATGATTCTGTCGGCGTCCCGAGGTGAGGCTTCCCCCGCCGGCTCCACCAACATGGCTAACGTAGCATTAGGCAGCAAGTTGGTTTGCTGCTGTAACGTAAGACAAACGACGATTCTGGTGTGAGTGACGCATTAAATACATACAAACAGCAAAGAAGGCATGTAATCTCTTTTATATGTTTTTACAGAGTCAGAAAATGCATTGTAGTAACTAGAAAGTCGCCGGTTAGCCATGCTAGCTAACTGCCTGGCGTCATGTAATTCAGCCCTGGAGTCCAACGTTGACTGTGTGACACGTGTATTAAAATACACAGGGTTAACACAAGTGTAGCTACATGCACAAATGTAACTACACTTGTGTTACAATCCACTCCTAAATTTAGCAGAGTGTGTGTCCATTACCTGTTTGACAGCTTTCCTTGGAAATGCACTTGCACAATGCTAACAGTAGTTGTTAATGTCCAAAGTATCTACTTCCTCAATGAAATATGGACGTGGAATAAAATAAATTTAAAAACACAACTACCTTTTTGTTTTTCAGACAAGTCTATTATCATGTGGAAGCTGACCCGTGATGAAACCAACTATGGCATCCCCCAGCGCTCCTTGAGGGGCCACTCTCACTTTGTAAGTGATGTTGTCATCTCCTCTGATGGACAGTTTGCCCTGTCTGGTGCCTGGGACGGATGCCTCCGCCTGTGGGACCTCACCACGTAAGTGCAGGGAGTGGACGTTTCTTCAGTAGATGTCTGGTGGAAAGGGTTACTTTGTATGTGTCCAATACAGGTAAAAGTTAAGCAAGAAAGTGTTTCCATTGCTGCAAGGAATTCTGGATGCATGAAATCACGTTTGACCATGGATCTATAATTGTTGCAAATCAAACTCTCATAGACCGAGCAACTTGGTGTAATGTCACTTGAATTTGAATTCTTACACTCAGCTATGGAAGAAGTTTAATGACCATATGTGTGGGAAATGTTCATTGTCACCAAGTTCCTGCATCCATTTTTGCTGTCCATAGCTCTGTACTTACTGAGCCATATAAAAAGTTTGGAATTAGGAAAATGTGCAGTGTTACGCTGGGTGTATTTATGGATCCAGTGAACACAATCTTTGAATTGTTTCTAACCCAAAATTAATACATTACACGTACATTCTCTTGTATCAACTGGTGTATGTAGTCTTTGTAATAGTACTTGGTTGTGGCAATTTTAGACAGCTTTAGATAGATATGCAACAATTTTGATCAACTGACATGTTTGGCATGATGTTTCCCCAGTGGCCTCACCACCCGGCAATTTGTTGGACACACCAAGGATGTTCTGAGCGTGGCTTTCTCGGCTGATAACCGGCAGATTGTGTCCGGCTCCCGAGACAAGACCATCAAGCTATGGAACACTCTTGGAGTCTGCAAGTACACCATCCAGGTGATCTACCAGCTCGTGTGAATGTCTTGTAGTCTCTTTGTCAGGGAACTAGATTTTAGTGGATTTAAATACTGGATAATGACCGTGCACTACCTTGAATTAGAAGTTGAAACTTGTCAATCTCTATTAGTTGGGGGAAAAAACAATTTTCAAATTGGAAAAGTCAGTGGAAACAATACCTTTTTACAAGACCAGCTTTCTGCAACAGTTAGTTGTGCTGTCCAGCATTGCCATGCCTTAATCATTAAATAAATTATGCAGTGAGTTGGTTGGTTGAACATGTATATACATACGTTTAGATTTCATCTTGATGATATTAAGCAGCCAAACAAAACACTTAGCTGTAGACATCCATGTTTTTCCCACCTTGCTTGCATGATCAGAGATGATCATGATTGTATCTGGCTGTTAACAAATAGATTACTGTTGTTGGGTAACCAGAGAATCTTACATTGATGTACCTCTTCTGTTTGCAGGATGAGGGCCATTCTGAGTGGGCATCTTGCGTGCGCTTCTCCCCCAACAGCAGCAACCCCATCATTGTCTCCTGCGGCTGGGACAAGATGGTCAAGGTATGGTAATTGTGCAACAAACTGTATTTTGTTAGTTGTTAAGCATACTGTAATTCTCCCCTCAGATTTTCAGTCCTCTTACTTGCAGCTGTGGCTTCAAAACAAATCTACTTTAAATATCATTCAGTTCTTTTTTTGAGTGAGGGCAGAACCATGATGATGTCCACATAAGACCATATGTGTGATGTAGTCTTTGTCCTCTCCTAGGTGTGGAATCTGGCCAACTGCAAGCTGAAGACCAACCACATTGGCCACACTGGCTTCCTGAACACGGTGACAGTCTCTCCTGATGGCTCCCTGTGTGCATCTGGAGGAAGGGTATGATAACTTTTTTTATTTTATTTTAGACTACTACAGAATGGTTTTTCTTACCTCACCCATTCTAACTTCAACTGAAGCACCAGTTTAAGTCCAGCTTGCAGGTTTCAGCAGTGATGAAAACTTAAAATGCATCTGTTTAACATTGATGATAAAGAGGCTGTTTCTGAGTGTTACCTGCAGTTGAAGGTCATGTACTGGTGCTGAAGATTTGTAAAGATGATTATGCAAGCAACTCGCATGTTGCTAGCTGTTAAGCATTGTGTAAATATCCTAGAATTTTACAATATTTATAAATGTGGTTATTCAAGCTCATTTCCTCTTTATTTCAGGACGGCCAGGCCATGCTGTGGGACCTGAATGAGGGCAAGCATCTCTACACCCTGGACAGTGGTGACACCATCAATGCCCTCTGCTTCAGCCCCAACCGTTACTGGCTGTGTGCTGCTACTGGCCCCAGTATCAAGATTTGGGTAAAAGACTTTATCCTAAATATCTCATGGTCAGCATATTGTGCATTAAACCTACAATGCAAATGGCAGTGATGAAACTTCAAATGCCGTCTGTATTCTTTGATGATAAAGAGGCTGTTTCTGAGCTCTAACCTAGAACAACTAATTTGTGATTTTAATGTTGGATGCATTCACTACCTCCATTGATCCTTGTCTACTTCTGAGCAGTTACTAATTGTGCTGCCCCTGGTGTTTTCTTCTCCGCATGTAGGATCTGGAGGGCAAGATCATTGTGGATGAGCTGAGACAGGAAGTGATCAGCACAAACAGCAAGGCCGAACCCCCACAGTGTACTTCCCTGGCATGGTCTGCTGATGGACAGGTACAACACACTCCACTCTGTTGGACATTTCAGTACAAATGTCTGGCTATCCCACTAATTGGCAGTTTTAGTTTTTAAGCCCCAGTGATTATACCCATTCACTTTTAACTCTGATGTCCAATGCTGACAGTCCTGCAAATATGAGGGGCACTAGAAACACACATTTTGAATGTTAATGGCCCAACTTATTTAGGACTATGAAATGTTCATCTGTCTATTTATTTCTTTTCAGACCCTCTTTGCTGGCTACACTGACAACCTGATCAGAGTGTGGCAGGTCACCATTGGAACTCGATAAGAACTTTTCATCGAAGCAACTTTGAATAAAAGACTGTTTAAAAATAACATGTGCCATCTTGGTTTTAATATTTATCAGTGATTATAATACACACAATAAGATATTTATTACACATGGAATGTTTTCCGTGTTAAACTTTATTTTCCATTACATTGTTTAACATCAGAAGGGACAACAGTACATGCCAGACTTCAATGAAGCAATAATCCAAAAACAATGGTGTGACAAGTGTACCGTCTTATGGGTTTATTAAAAACACGTTTAAAGTTAAAGAATAAATAAAACTTGAGTTAAAAGTGAGAATCTGACATAATCATTTTTGGGCACTTTATGTGTCAACACTCGAGTGATTTTAAATTTTGTGAAAATGTGTACCCCTCAAATTTTGCATGTAAGATCTTGATTATTCTTATACATTAAAACTAGAGTTGAGGTAACAATTGTTTGATTTCAAATGAATATTTTATTTGTAGTTTTAGAAGAGGCTGCGTGTAGAGTAAGAAATCTGACCATTGTTTTGTACATTTTGTCGAATGACCTAGTTGGCTTGCCGTAGACTTGTAATGGTATCCTAGCAACCCAAACAGACATCAAGAACGTGAGGCAGTGGTTTAAACGAGCAAGTAATCGCTCTTTCGACATTTTTACAACATTTTTTTTTAACTATTGAACTTTACCAACTAGAAATGTTAAATGTAACTCCACTGTTACTAATGTTGAGTTGTTTACTGCCTAACGTTAGTGTTTAGCTGACTGGAGTGTCAAAGTGTTGTAACTTTGTTAGCTAATAGGCTACATGCATCTGTAGCACACGGAAAGATGGAACAAACTTCGTGTATTCGTATTTATGTCGAAAGAACTTTGGCCCTGATTAAACCAGATGCCATCCACAAAGCTGAGGAGATTGAGGAAATTATCCTCAAATCGGGCTTCACTATTGTGCAGGTTGGTTGAATGTAATAGCATGAACGTCTTTGGGGTGTTCTGTATCAGGTCGGGAAGGGGTTGATCCTACTGATGATTTCTGAGGCAGTTTTGTGTGATTTCTTTTTATTATAAGCTGCTCCTAAAAGTAAGGCGTTTCTTCTGTTGTGTGTAGAGGCCGACTAATACGTCGGCATTGCTAATCATATGGGTTGATTTATCACATATTGCTGTCTAAATATTAACTGGCAGATACGTAACAAGAAATTGCAGGACAGAACTGCAAGATATTTTAAGGCAATAGAGAAAGTTTCGCCATTATATAGTTTGTCCACCAGAGAGCGCTGACAATGTCCTGCTCAGCACAAAGTCACATATAATCACATTTTGTTAACTTTAAGGGATCTTAATCAAAAATGTTTCTCATATAAAAACAATACAATATAGGACAATGAGGAATGGACATATGTTTTTAATAATTCGGCATCAGTTCACGTTTCACTGTTTAATACTCAATTCCTGCGGCAGAGGCGGAAGCTGCAGCTGAGTCCAGAGCAATGTAGTGACTTCTACGCAGACCAGTATGGAAAGCTCTTCTTTCCCAGTTTGACTGCCTTCATGAGCTCTGGCCCCATCGTTGCTATGACTCTGGCCCGCGACAAGGCTATCGCTCACTGGAAGTCCATCATAGGGCCTGTGAACAGCATCAAGGCCAGAGAAACTCACCCAGAATGGTCAGTCTGTCAACTTATATGGTGTTGATTCACATTTTTGTTTTGTTGTGGGATGTACACACAAAAGCAGGCCCAGGGTCTAACCCATGAAATCATGGTTCCTGCTAATACATTAAATGTTTACTGTAGAAACAGTCCTTCAGTGTGTTAAGAAAGAAAGTGTGGATAACGGTTAATGTAGATGGTTAATGGTTTGTGCTTGTGACAACCCTGGCAGAAATATTCATATGAATGTGATGTATTTTTTTTCCCAGCCTTAGAGCAAAATACGGCACTTCTGACCTGAAAAACGCACTCCATGGAAGTGAATCATTTCATGCGGCCGAAAGGGAGATCAAATTTATGTTTCCAAACTGTAAGTAATACACAAACTCACACATACTTTTTAGAAATGTAGCATCGAACACTTACAATTCTTTACCTCGCATGCTTTCTCTCGACAGCTGTAATCGAGCCCTTTCCCTCAAGAGAATCAACCGAAGAATACCTGAGCAGGTATGTAAACCCGATTCTGCTACGTGGACTCACCGAGCTCTGCAAGCACAAGGCACACAACCCCTGTGTAAGTATTTGATGCTCAATATTTGAAGATATACAGGTGGACAGATTTATTCATTTGCTACTTATTTATTGGTGTTACATATTAATGTTACAATGTTGTTTGCTGGTGTTGAGCTTTGGTCCATGATACATCTCGCTCCAATGTCCTGCACTTTTGTTTTCAATAGATTTGGCTGGCTGACTGGCTGATCAAAAACAATCCAAACATGCCTCAAATATGTGATGGAGCCATTGTGGAATAAGCACAATGACAACAGGGAAAAAAGAGGGACAAATGCATAATTTCAGACAATGTTATTTTTTAAACAAATGTATCTATTCAGCATATGATTAAATAAAATGACTTTTCAGCACAAATCATCTGATTTGACCTATTTATACTCAATTTGTTGTATTTGAATACATCTTTTATGGTGTGACTTGATTCACAACCTGAATTAAAGTGCAAGCGGGTTTACATAAGAACACTAACAACTGGTCCTAATTGAATAACAATAATTTAAGGTCTAACATATCATCTTAATTACCTTGTGTATCAGCCAGTGGGTTAAAAAGTTTGCATTTGAGCATGATTGCACCAAAATAATTGTATGGGTTGTATGACCTGAATTGAGATGAGAACATTAACTAAGTTGGACCAAACACTCGAACAATAACATGTTGTGGTCTACTTGCTTAGATCATCTTCCTGTCTTGTTACTCTTCTGGAGATTGTTCACAAACACAAAATGCATTGGTGCACATGTACTCCAGCTAGTACAGGACCAATGTGCAAATGGCTGTTTAAATACATTACTGAATGTGCAATGTAGATGACTTCAGCTGGCTGTTACACTATTTTATTTAGGCTGCTGTACAGCAGTTTGCATGGCAGCAAACAGATTATGTTATGAGTATGTAAATAATCTCAGTGACCACTGAAACAGTAGTATTTTTGTGTTTTTTTCAGCCGTGAAATAAAAAGATACAGAAAAAGATTAATTTTAAATATTGATATGGCTGAATGTTTAAGTTTCTGAAGGCCATTTGACTATTAGTTATTTTGTCTGCAGTATGTAACTATGATAGTAGCTGTGTATGTGTCTGGTTCTTCAGTGCATTACATTTATACATTTTTTGGTTTAATATCGCGCACATTGCAAATATTCTGCATACTTGTGAACTTCTGCACATTCTCTTGTCAATATTTTGCACTTCCCTGCACAAAAGTATACAGATATTCTATTTAAATAACACTCATATTGTACATATTTTATATGTTTTCACGTTTTATTGTCAAATGTATATTTATGCTTCTTGACTTACTTGCTTTATCTTTCTTTATATTTTCTACATACTGTTTCCTGTTATGCATCAATATACCAAGACAAATTACTATACTGATTCTGATCAGTATGAACCACACAGGATAAGTGGTTATAGAAACAGTTATAGGTTATATACAGCAAGACATGCCAGTTAATATCAAACTGTCACTATTATTTTCATGATTTAGGAATAAAAACCCATGAATAACTCACAATGCAGTGCAGTACAACCCTGCAATACATCTCTCACTGATTACCACTGAGTTGATTCAACAAGTCTCTGAAAGTTTCAATAAAAACGGTGTATAAACGTAACAAAATAATGTTTATTGCGAACCAATTATACTTGATTATGCACTTGATATTTCATTATTTTATGGCATCTGTAACTTTGTCCAACCCATGTTCAGTATTTCTTTTTTAATTTGTTCTGAAGTCACTGAAAGAAATGTCCATGTATACATATAAACGGCCTGATGACAGCTCGTTTTTCCATCGTTAAACTCCATACAGATGCAACATCTACACTTTGGATATGTTTTTATAGACTGCACTTACGCCAGTTTTCACGACCATAGCCTGCGCTACTGTTGCGTTTGATGCCATTTTTGAATAGCAATGTAAGTCAGTTAGATGCTAATAGTAACGATTTGAATCATTATTCAACACAGCCTATTCGTCGTGTTTTAGCTCTGCCGATGGGTTTAGATTAAATTACCGAGCAGAGAACAAATCTTTTCATTAGAAGCAGAAAAGGGTACCGAGTTCCTTCCTGTGAATTAAGGGCGTGAACATCTTCTGTGAAAAGAAAGCGACGCATATGTGATTGGTCGGTACCCTGAATGGCAGCAGTGATCAACCAATCAGAAGGCTTCTCTGCAGAAATGTCGTTTTTTTCTGCCGGTTCTAGAAAACCAACCACGAGTTGTCGTCGTGTGGGAGAATCCATCTTGAAGAGAGCTCTCCGGTTGTGTTTCCAGTAAGCAGGTTTTCGTACTTCATTAGTCTTGGTTTTTTCATTGTATTGTCACGTAAGTACCTTGACTGTTGTAGTATTTTGTTATTTTTCTGGTAGATGTAGACTGCATATCTGTAATTACTAGAAGATGTAGGCCGACAGCGCGACTAGCACGGCCTCCGCATTACGTAACTGCGAATTTGAGTTGTACAGTCCGGGCTAGGTTTATCAGTGTGGTGCAGATGGTTGCGCTTTTCCTACTATCTGGCTCTAGCAGAAACGTCCGTTATCATTTTAGTGGTTACTGTGTTGAAAGTAAACGCTACTCTGTTGCGTTATACTGGCACTCTGCAACAAATACGGCCTTGTATGAATGTATGGAACGGGATCGTGCCGGCCAAAATGGTGGGAAATGCATGCATTGGCACCATGTAAATGGCGAAGCATGTACGGCATGACGGATTATATAACCACCGTGATTTTACAACTTAACGACGATTCTTCTCTTTTGTATTTAGGTATAATAGTGCAAAATGTCTGAGACAGAGCAGCAGTACATGGAAACATCGGAAAACGGCCACGAAGTCGACGATGATTTTAACGGAGCAGAACACACCGAAGAGGCGATCGACGAGAGCGCCGCGAATGACTGCGGAGAAGGTGAAGGGCCCGACGCGGACGGGAATTCGCAAAACGGTGGCACGGAGGGCGGTCAAATCGACGCCAGCAAAGGCGAGGAGGATGCGGGGTGAGTTAAAAATGGCTTAATGTGAGTTAGTTTTCCCTTTAAAAAGTGAAACTGACACTTATAATAAGCACTCGTGGTTTGCCATGTTTCTTTGTTCAACCGGCCTTTGTTGGCGCCATATGCACAGCGGAGGGGGGATGGGCGCGTGAGCAGGGATCAAATCCAACATGTATTGGCTTATGAGAAACTATGGATACGTAGCGTCTGCTTAGGTCTTATTGTAGATATTTTCAGCATATTAAATTAATGTTGTAAAATACACAGAAAGTATTATTGTAGCCGTCCTCTCTGCCTCAGTGGGTCAACAGATGTTCTGGAACAGTGTGTACATTTACACCCCCCTTATTACCCCCGCCACCTCCCTCCCCCACCATATATAAAGTTGGAGTAGCAGCACTGTCTGTAATGCTAAACGTGTCCGTCTGGCCCCCCACCCACAGGAAAATGTTTGTTGGTGGTCTCAGCTGGGACACGAGCAAGAAGGATCTCAAAGATTACTTCTCTAAATATGGCGAGGTGACGGACTGCACCATAAAGATGGACCAGCAGACGGGCCGATCAAGAGGCTTCGGCTTCATTCTCTTTAAAGACGCAGCCAGTGTAGACAAGGTAAGCAGGGAAGCAATTATCTCTGAGCGTAAGGAACGGTAATGTTACATGAGCGGCAATTTTCAATGTTTTCTTGTCTTACTTGTGTTTTCTTTTAGGTTCTTGAACAGACGAACCACAAGCTAGATGGCAGACAGATCGACCCCAAGAAAGCCATGGCGATGAAGAAGGATCCCGTCAAGAAAATCTTTGTGGGTGGCCTTAACCCCGACACTTCAAAGGAAGTCATTCAGGAGTACTTCGGGACCTTTGGAGAGGTACGATATTCGGTGGACTTTGCCAGTTGATTCATGGATTGAAAGCGTGCGATGTTGGCTGCTTCAAAAGTTTGTTTTCCTCTCGTGTAGATTGAGACCATTGAGCTTCCACAAGATCCAAAGACGGAAAAGAGGAGGGGATTTGTATTCATCACATATAAAGACGAGGCTCCCGTCAAGAAGGTTATGGAGAATAAATACCACACTGTCGGTGGAAGCAAGGTAAATGGCTCATTCTAAATGCAGGTGAAATTGGGTGCAGTATCCTAAGTCATGACATGCCGCAATGTAATGTGCTCTTCTGTGGTGTTGCAGTGTGAAATTAAAATAGCCCAGCCCAAAGAGGTCTACCAGCAGCAGCAGTATGGCGCCCGTGGATATGGAGGACGCGGCAGAGGCCGTGGAGGTAAGCACCTTTTTTTTTGTACGTCTACCAGCAAAATCCTTCCTTTTAAAACTTTAGACTTAAGTTTGTGCAGAGTAACTGCCTGGGTCCTGTGTGCTGGAGAGTTGTGACAAAGGCCTCACCTGTTGTTTCTAGGCCAGGGCCAGAACTGGAATCAAGGTTACAACAACTACTGGAACCAGGGATACAACCAGAACTATGGCTACGGACAGCAAGGCTACGGATATGGCGGCTATGGCAACTATGACTACTCTGCTGGTTATTACGGCTATGGGGGTGGCTACGATTACAGTAAGCGATAAGTGCCCCCAGGGAAAGAAAGAATGAGAGAAACTTTATTTTCTTGGTCCTCCTTGTTGTACAGAAGAACTCAGTCCCTTTTTCTCTTGTCCTCCAGACCAGGGCAATACAAGCTATGGGAAAACTCCAAGACGTGGAGGCCACCAGAGTAGCTACAAGCCATACTGATCACACGTAGTGCAGGTATGCATTTTTGCATCATCCGTGGTAGTATGAGAACATAGCTGTAACCATTGGTGCCTTTTTGACCCCCAAAGATCTCCATCTACTCTAAATCCATTCAAGCATTGTGGTGGGGTTAGGGTAGGCCGTGTTGTGGGGTCTGTGATCATAAAAGATGGATTCATTCCACCTGTCGGCCATCTTAAGATGCATCTCTACAAACACTACTTGATCAATAAGGGTTGAGTTGGTGGTGGTTGAGAACAGGAATAAGGGCCGTTTCACCTTCCACTAGGGTGCTAGGTGTAATAGCTAGCAGTCGTGCCCCCCCCCTCCCCCCCAAGTGTCTGTCCATTCACTGACCTGTCAAAACTCATTCATGCACCTGTCTGTCTTTGTGTACTGCATGTCATATTTGGTTTATTCTCAGTAACGTTAAGCACCGTGTTTTTCTCTTAAGGTCTAAAGTAAATAAGAAAAAGAGATCCATGGTCTGACCACAGCGAACATGGGCTCTGGCTTTTCCTTTGGAGTTGGCAGAAATTTGGACTCATGCTCCATTTGTACAGATCAAGTGAGGAACTGGGGAAGCAAATGTCACTTTTCCACTTTTTATTTTATATTGTTTTGTGTCCATTTACATTTCCAGTGATGGAAGTGTTATTTTTACTGTACTTTTTGGTACCTTTTTGAATCTAATGTATTGTATGGTTGTATTTTTACATGTCTACTGGATTTACAGACAAGCAGGAGCAAGGGCTTTTAAAGCTCACAAATAAAACAATTATGCTTTTTTTTTTTTTTTCTCCTTTTGGTGTTTCTAGATCTTTAGTTATTTTCTCCCGTGCTGAGTGTTGGATGCGAGTTGCATGGCTTCAGATGTGGGGTGAGGCAAAATAAGGGATTTAAACTAATCAAAGGGTTCATTGTAAGTGTGTCAAGTGAATGTTGCAGATGGTCTAGTAGACAGACAACCAGCATCTTATTTTTTCCCTTTTTTTCTTTTGACTTTTAAGGAGATTCTTCCCCCATCATGTTTGCAATTTTAAGTGGCTTTACTAGTGTTATTCAACTGAACGCAAGCCTGTTAATGTACGAGGGTACTCCCTCTCTCACTGGAAACTCATTCCTCTAGTGTCTTGGGCAAATTGATAGAAATAAACTTTTGGTTTATATTACACATGGATCTTTTTGTTATTATTTGTAAAGTTAATGTTAAATGTTTTGTACTGTTAAATGGCTTGCTTGTTTTGTCTCGAGTAATGTTAACATCACTACGGATGCCTCTTTGGTAAGCTGTGGGAGAGGGCTTCACTACCCGCAGGATAACTGGCTCAGTGTTAATACCCACCCCACTAGATGTGAAACTGCGATACTTGAACATTTTTGAGAATTTTTCCAGGAATTAAAGCTAGTGGTCTGGTAAGTGCTTATCTCAACCATACTGTACATTGAGAACATGTTGCTGATCAGTGTTGTAAATGGGGAGACATTACATACATTTCTGCTGTGGGTAAAAATACCAGAGTTAAGATTTTAAAAATCAGTTTTATTAGTTTCTTGATCTTAAAAAGTTAGTGTCACATTAGCATCTTATATATGTCATCCTTCACATAGTAGTGATGTGCTGTAGCTGGCACTGCTTATAATATATTTGCCATGAATTGGTTGCAGCAGTGAGACGACTGCATCTCCCCATCCTCTCACATTCCAAGTGATACCTTTTTAAAATGGTACTGAAAACCTGAGAAGAAGAAAAACAACTTACCAAACTTTAAAGTTGCAAACCTCTAGCCATTAAAAGAAAAAAAGGCAGTCATCCATTACGGATACTGATATTTACTAGATTTAAGCAGCTATTTATAAAAATAAAAAGTGTACAAATGGTTCTGAGCCAGACTGATAAAGTAAAAGTGACTGGGTCCCCACAGGTCAGTGTTTAGAGGATGGCAACATGTTCTGCCAAGTGAAATGAAAGAACGTGTTTGATCTACTGGAACCCCAAGTATAGACATTCATATCTACCTCTGAACTTTATGAATGTGTCCATCTGACAATGTCTGATGCAATTAAAACATTTTCTACAGGTTTAACAAACCTTAGATGTCTTCCTTTTCCAGTTTGAGGTCACTGGCTTCCATGTCTGTGAGAACAAGAACATGAAGTTATTGTATTAAATTATGAATGTGTGAAATGTCAGTGTTGAACGTCAAATGGGTACAATCCTACATAGAAGGAGGAGCTGGTGTTTGTGTAACTAACCTGTGAGGATGCGGTCAATGCATTGTACCACCAGTTCTGTGTCCTCCATAGTAAAGCACATAGGAGGTTTAAACTTTACGACGCTTTCCAAGGGGCCATCTGTGCTGACACAGATTTTATCCTCCTCTTTCAGCCTAATATAAATGGGACATTGAGTTAAATCACATCGCATCACATGGTAGAGACTACATATCAAGTTATAAGCAGTTATCTTACTGGAAGGTAAAAACTGTAACTAATATATTGTGATCCTGTACCTCTTCACCAGCAATGCTGCTGTTTCTGTGGCAGGAGTCTTCTGCTCCCTGTCTGTAACCAGCTCAAGACCCACGAACAGTCCTACACCCCTGTAAAAAGAATGAAAAAGATGTTTTAGATTCCTTTTGGGTTTTATTTGACAGAATGAGCCAGGCAGTGCTGGATCTTGACACTTTTGAAGCCTGTGATGTAAGTTCATGAGCCACCTCAACATTCCTGACCGGCATGGTCTTATTAGCCCTGTTGCGGTAATCTGGCTGATATCAATATTATTTAAGATAAATATCAATGTCCCACCACCATTGTTTACGAGATGTAGCGCCTGCTTAATGAAAAAATTACCATTCAATACTCACGTGGGGCGCATCTCACAGTCGTGAAATATGTTTGATGATGCGATTTACAGAACATAAAATTACATTTTGGAAGTCCCTGCATAACTTAATATTATCTGGGAAGATTGATTATCTGAAAACTACAGTTGCTGCTTAATAGCCTATTAAATGTATAGTAATATAGCCCATTTGTTATGAGAAGACAATTGTTCTGGCTAGAAATTCTCAAATGTATCGAATATCCTGGTTAAACAGGGTAGCACAATGCTTCTGATGGGTATGCCTTTAAAGTTGACTTATTTCCGTTTAAGGACACGGGCCTCACGTAGGACTTTTCACAGAAGACATGTTTGCATGTGACTGTAGGAAAGGCACAGCTATAAATAATACAATTAAGGATGGCTGACTTATCTTGCTGTCGGGGGTTTCACCATCATGACTTAGGCCTACTGGGATTCTTGAGTAGGCGAACCATTGTTAATGTTATTAGTAACACCTGTGCATTTCCTGCAACGACATAACAGAAATATCCCCTGTGTAAAAAGGCCTCATACACACTGTGAAAAAATATATGCAAAATAATGTTTCCCAGAGCATATTTTTGCTTGTGGGCATAGCAACATATTAACATAATAACCATAGTTTATCCCAATAGCCCGTCTAAAATGTAATATCTGCATACGTTGCTAGCCGTGTCACCTTCTCTCAGAGGCCCTGGCTGCATATCCATACAGGTGTTTTCAGTCACTGAACAAAGGAGTGATGCTGGCAGTTTGCTGAAGTCACTAAACTCCATGAAATGAAAAACACAAACCCACTTAAGAAAAGGTTATGCTTTCAATTTTCAACCTACATGTGCCAGAATCATCCAGGTATAGTGTGTTGGCACAATGTCAAATATCAAAATAAGGTACAACTTTTGTATCGTTGTTATGAGCAGGTCAGTAAGTGCACACTGTCACTTACTGACCTGCTCATAACAACAATAGTACAGTTAAAAATATTAAATAAAATATATTTTACACATTGCAGTGCAAATAACTGATATTGTATCATACTGTGGGTGTTTTATTGTATATGCACAACTTTCTTGTTGTTAAGCACATGTTCTTGTGGCTCAGCCTATGGACCCTTTTAACAAAACAACATTTTAACTTGTCAAAGCAGGAAAACAACAGTGAGTAAAAACATTAACGATGGCTCCATTCCCTTAAGTGGCCAAGTAAGCTGTGTCATTGAGTGAAACGTACACAACACCAGATACCCTCGAATGGTTTCTCCTAAACAGAATGCAGCCACCGTTAAAGTTATTAATTCCACTTGTGCTTTTCCTGCTTTGACAAGTCAAAGTGTGCGCTGTGAAGAGGGTCGATTTCAGGCCCCGCAAGCACACGGCGTGAAACGCGAGCGCAGACAATTCTAATAATACAAGTTGTTCCACTGCAACAGTTGCTAGTCAGGTGTCGATCAAGCGCTGTGAGCGCTCACGCTGTCCTGACAAGACGTCTAATCAGCGAAGATAAATGAAAACACATGTTTGGGTGTGCCAAGGCGGGAGAACACAACAGCACTGGCCTTTACAAGTTTGAAGAGACAGAGTACACCAGTCACAGCGTCCTTACCGGACATCGCCAATTATTTGATGTTTTGTTTGTAGCGCTGTGAGCAAATCTTTAAGATGTGCTCCCACCCTTGTGGCATTTCCTCTTAGGTCCTCTTTCTCTATCACATCGAGGACTGCCATGCCGACGGCACAGGACACTGGGTTCCCTCCAAACTGTACAAAGTTGGAGAAAGAAAACAAAAGATCTCATCTTGATTTCTGACTCAAAAGCAGAAATTTGTGTTAACACATTTATTAGCAATTTACTTTAGAAATTCCAATTAATAATCTATGTTGTATTCAGCAATGTTGAGTTAAGAATTGACTGAACAACCAACTTGTGAGTAACAGTCAACAATCAATAGTGATCAACATAACCCTAACAAGACAAGATAATGAATTACACTTGGGAAAACATACTTTTACCTTAAAATACACGATCTTGGTGTAACTGACATCACTTTAGTAAAAATAATACTTACTATGATATCACATTATACTGTGAATGTGATGATTTATGTTGAACTATAAAAATGATCACCTTATTCCTTATTACTAGATATCACTGGATTACCACTCTGGCTCTCTAGAGCTTTAAAAAAGGTATAGATGCCGACTTTGAGGAGCATTCATTCATATTATGCTGAGGCTGCTGTGTAGTCACCGTATTGAAGTACTCCACTCCGTTGGCTGTGAAAGCTCCAGCTATCTCTACAGTGGTTGCCACACATGCAAGGGGATGCCCATTGCCCATTGGTTTGCCCATGGTCACGATGTCGGGACAGAAACCCGCCCCCTGCAGCTGGAAACCCCAGAAGTGGCTTCCCATGCGTCCGAAGCCTGTCTGCACCTCGTCTGCCACAAACACTCCACCAGCGGAGCGCACATATCTGTGGGTGGTATGAGGGAGATGAACCATGTCACCATTATTGAACCAGAAAGCCTGCGTCACCACTCACTCTGCAACTTTAGTTGAGTATCCTTGGGGCAAGATGATCTGTCCTCCAACACTTGGCAATGATTCGGCAAAGAAGGCAGAGATCTACGGGAAACCGGGTAGTAAATAAGCGATATAAATGTGGTGCATTGGTTATGTTCATTACAGCAATATTGTGAGATTTTCCGTGTTATGTTAAACTGTGGTAAAGTGTACCTTACGCCCTTTATTGTGCACCTCCTGTATTAGATTTTTTACTGTATCAGCGTATGCATGGCCTGGGTTGGGGTGATTCTCTCTGTAAATTCCCCTGTAGGTGTCTGGCAAGGGTGCCTAGAAGGATGAAACGTGATTTCAGACAGGGCAGGAGTCCTCTGTTGGTCGGCAGTTTGTATAATGATGGTAGTATAAATGTACGCACCACGTGAACCCATTCTTTCTGTCCTGCCAGTTTCCGGAACTTGTAAGGACTGATGTCGATGAGGGACATTAGATGCCCGTGGTATGCACTGGTAGGAAGAGAGAGTTCATTGTTATTGATAAGCAGGTGTATTGTCAGAGGTTGAACGTGCTGCCTTAGAACAGAATACTTACTGGTCAAGCACAATGACGTCCTCTTGTTGGGTGTACTGCTGTGCCAAGCGGAGGGCAAGATCATTGGCCTCGGAACTGTCAGGAGAAAAGATGTAAAGCCACTGGATTTTCACTTAGGGAATACTATTCTGTGGGACTGTGGGCGTATTAAACAACATTGTTTACCCAGAGTTGACAAAGTAGAAGACACACAGTCTCTCGGGCAGGGTGGCAGACAAGCGGTCTGCGTACAGGACTATGTTGTCGTGCAGGAATCGTGAATTTGTATTCAGGATGTCCATTTGTGCTGCTGCAGCCTTTGTAATGCTGGGGTGACAATGGCCCACTACAATAGAAAACATGCTGTATGTTACTAACACAATAAAACGTTCTGCCACTAGGGGGCAGGGGTGTCATTTACGTGTATGTGTTTTTATAAAGGTACTAAATGTTATGCAAATGTTTTACCATGATGGACGTTACTAATGCAGTCCAGGTAGCGCTGGCCGTTTTCATCGAACAGATATTGTCCTCTCGCTCTTACTATTTTCACAGGGTCGTCTGAATAAAATAGTCTACACGACTGCCTGTAAAAGAAGGAATGAATACGTGTCAGTAACGTTCGCGCACGCACAGCACAGTGGCGCACTGTACACACTGCACAATGTGACAATCAGCTAGAAAACCACACAATACGAGTCAACTTCACTTTTACATACCCCACCAATCTCTTCCGCATTGCGAGAGTGTCTTCTTTCCTGAGTTTTTCTAGTGCCATGTTCTCCTGGGTTTCTCTGTGTGTGTGTAAAGTATACCAAAAACTGCTGAGGTAATGAGCGAAAGGCTACGTTATAACAGTCATCAAGAGTATAATAACAGTATATGGAATTGTTTTGCCAAGTCTTGACATTCACCACGCATGCGTCAATGCTAGAAGCGTGTTAACTGTGGCATTTAGTTTTTGTTTTCTATCGCAGATATATGTAGTCTGTCTAAAGTAGATACGTATATTATTCTATAGGTCAGAAAAATTAACTATGTCTAAAACGTTTATTTGTCACTGAGACGTTGTTTGGCCAGCTCGGGTTTTATGCTGTCGCTTTATTTAGAAGGACCTAACTGTGGGGCCGTAACGGGACGGACGCGTCCAAAATAAGTGTAACGTATGCTGCTAAAAATGTAGTTTTTGTTGATAACACGTGAATAAAGGTCATATTGGAGAAGTATGCGCTAGATAAATATTACGGGGTTTCCTGAAATTGAATTTTTTGAGGCAGTGTATTCAAAATACCTCGGTATTGGTATAGTCCAAAGGCTATAAATACTCCGCTAAACTGCCCTCTATCCGGTGCACTGTGTGCAGCTTCGGTTGCTAAGGAACCACTGAACGCAGGTAATACATCAGGACAGCTGTAGCATGCTAGCTTACGAACAGGCTGCGTAACCAAGCTAACGCTACATCTATTTAAGATATACATTATCGGCCCAGTCATTACTTTTATTAACGTCCCTTTTAATTTTCTTGTCTAACGAATTCTGTGTACAACCGGATACAATGACAAGCCATTAACCGTTAGCAAACGGACCGATTGTTAGCAAACGAAAGCTAGTAACGTTAGTTAGGACACTTGTTCTCCTATCAGCTAGGTTTGCTAACAGAACCGGCTAACTTTTGTGTTCCACGAGCTGCATCGTGCTGCTGAGCTAGCTTATATACTTTGCTCACCAGCTAAATTCGGAAACCGATTTAGCCAGTAAACCTAGCCTTATGTTAATATGTCATACATTGTCAATGACAAACAGTTGTCCTGCAGGTAACTTTAGAGATAACGTTATAGATTATAACACAAACGTCATGTTTTTAGGCAAGGGCCAGCTGTGCAACATTGCTTTTAAACTTATTTGTTGGTTTTGCACGTTAGTAAAGACGGAAAGTGTTCTTAAGATATACCTACTTAATTAAGCAATTGGTCTAAATGAATAGTGTTTTGTGTCTCGCTAGTCGTTTAGAGAATAACATAATCATTTGTAGGGATGTTAAAGTTTGTAGGCAAGATTGAAAAAAGAAGTTTTAAATCAGCTGGTGGTTGACAGCACTGCTCTTGGCTGTCGCTGTGCAAATGGAGTCATTCTGTGGGGTGCAGAGCTTTAAACTGTGGCTGCTGGCCACAGGATGGGGTTCAGCCTGTGCCCCCGTGTCGGTTAGGCTAGCGATATAGCACCATGTTTGCCACAAGGAGGAAGGTCCTGGATGCCACATCTGACTGCCAATAGCAAGTGCTGGGACAAAGTCTCTTCAACGACTAGACCTATAAAAAGCGTCAAACGTTTTTAATTCAGATTGCACATAGAATTTGAAGTTTACAGAGTTTATACATTAGTGTTTGGTTTGTGTCAACATTAAATGATTTGTGGTGCACTTTTAAGACCAGTACAATGGCTAACAGGCCATGTTACATTTGAATGTAGTTTATATATTGGCCTTCTGTCTTCATTTTAGTTTGAGATGTACTTTTTGTGATGTACCAATGTTTACTAGGATTGCTTACATGGGTCAGTGCTGGTATGTATGTATGTATGTATGTATGTATGTATGTATGTACACTACCGTTCAAAAGTTTGGGGTCACATTGAAATGTCCTTATTTTTGAAGGAAAAGCACTGTACTTTTCAAT
>JAVQJL010078580.1:0-11218 GCA_036024295.1 Nannoperca obscura
AAATATGTCCCACACAAGTTAGCCAAATACAGTAGCAGTCTTTGCTAGCTGGGTGAGGGTTCCTTTGTTTAGTTGTTGTTCTGTTAACATGTTAACTTAAGACAAAGTCTTTTCATTACGTTTCCAGTATGAAGAGGTGGATGCTGAGCAGCTCCAGAAGCTGCTAAATGAAAACATCCTTAAAGGTTTGGACTGGAAAAAACTTGAAAAGCAGCATAAGAGCTCAATAAACATAAGAATACATTGTGATAATGTATTCTCATCTGCTATATTGCTGGGTTTGGGCCAAAGTACGTCTGATGCTGATTTTTTTTAATTTTTTTTTAGGGGAATTGAAATCTGGAGGCTTCAGCATTGATGCCTGTCGCAGCATGGTTGCTCTGATGGATGTATCCTGTAATGCATGTGACATTCATTCTAATTTGGTATAACTTACAAACTGTAAATTACAGATTCATTCTTCATTTTCTTCTATTTGAGCTGCTTTAATGCTAAAAGAACATCTGTCACAGTGATTGCAGTTACATCAAACATATAAGCAGTAGCCAAACCTGCATGGCTTTTTGTTGATATAACAAACATCACCTGATTTGAAGGTCAGGCTAAGACGTGTAGTTTTGTTACCTTAATGTGGGGTCAAAAAGACATCAATCACAGGCAAACTGAACAGTGAGGAATTTGTTCGTCTGTGGAAGAAGGTCGTCAAATACAAGGTAAAAAGAAATCCAGCTTAAACGTTTTATACTGAACAAAAGATTTTTGTAGTATTTACATACATACTGTGCAGCAGCCTCTTCATTCTACTATAAATATACGCATCTAAACATAGATACAGGAGATTTTCCTGATCATTGTTGGTGTTTCCTACTTTTACCAGGACATTTTCTTCCTCACTGATGTTTCACGAACAGGAACCTTGTCACTGAGTGAGCTCAGGAATGCAGTCGTAGCTTCAGGTAAACCACTTAGATGCTTACTGATGCTTGAAAATGAACAAAATGAAGCCTAAGTCCAGTTTGATCACTTTCAAGCGTGTGAGTGTAATGATGCCCATGTATTTGTGGCAAATAGTGTAAGTGGAAATTTGGGTTTGTGCAAAAAATGTGAATTCACTCCAAGATATTAGAAGAATAAACTAAAGTCCAAAACAAAAACCTACGTCCGTGCTCTGTGTGTGTTGAACAGGAATGAGGATCAGCGATGACATGCTCAATTTGATAGCTCTGCGCTACGGTGCCTCCTCTAGAGAGATGACACTGGAGAGCTTCATCTGTCTCATCCTTCGCCTGGACTGCATGAACAGTAAGTGATGTAAAAAAAAACTGACATTGTAAAACAAAAACCAAAAGTATAAAAAGAAACTGTCACTGAAAAAACTGTGACATAAAGACAAAATCTGAACATTGTCATTGAAAAACTACAATAATATCAAGCTCAGGTTTTCGTTTCGATCTCAAATGTAGTTTTAATGCCAAATCTTGCTGTCATGGTTCTGGCTCCATATATTACCCCCATCCCATCCAAGGACTCTACAAATAGGAACTAGTTAAAGTTCACTCTATACTTATGCTAGTTAGCTGGCCGGCTAATGTTAGCTACCTGCCTAGGACGACGTGTTGTCGGTGGATTCCAAACACTGATTGGTCAGAAGCTTGAGATCCCACTCTCTCTCTCTTGTTTCTTTTGTGACACCCTGTGTACCAAACATTACCAACCAGTAAACCTGTCAAACGTCTTTAAGTATGCACGCAAGTATATTTGCCACACCGGTTTGTGAAAGTGAGTATGTAAGCCTGTGTCTGAATGCACAGACTTGCAAAACAGAGTTTGCAGACAGAAAACTAAATGTACAAGTCTACAAAACTAAGTTTACAGATACAAAACCCTGTTTTTAAGTACACCTTTTTGAATGGTATAATATTCCATAAAAATATATATCCTCATACTGGATCACAAGGTCACAATTATAAGGCAAGCAGATAAAAATAATTATCTAGTTCTACAATTTATAACAAAGCTTAAGGCGGCACAATTTTTTTACAATGTGTATTTCTCAACAGAAATCTTCAAAAGCCTGTCTGATGGAAAAGCTATGAGTCTCCGAGAGTCAGAGGTAATGAAACGTAGCTTTCACACAGCACAGCTGTTGATCGAGACTAGAAGACAGACGAAAGAAAATGTAACTTAATATTTTTTGTTAAAATTATTGTGTACATGTTGCATAAATAACCTGACTCCCTCTTTATTTTCAGTGGATTTACATTTCAATGTACACTTAACCCAACAAGCAATATGGACTGCACAATTCATCTGGAAATACAGGAGTGGATATTTCAAAGAAAGGTTTTCTTTTCATTTGCCAAATTTCATAATAAATAAAATATGTATTCCTCTGCTAATGAACCATTACACCATGCATATTAGAATTAAAGAGCTTTTTCTTTCTTTTAACTTTGTTGAAATACACATTAATGTGAAAACCAATCATATGACATGATGCCAAAACATGTTTGTAGACTTCATATTGGACTGGAGATGGAATGTTATTAATAGGATAGAAATGTTAAAATTATAGTTACTCCATTTTTTTGTAGTAATAGTATTGAAATCTGAAATGTTTATAATGCCTTCATTGTGCTCATTTTAATTACAAAAGCTGTGGAAACCATTTTGGAATTTTTTAAAAATAAAATAAAAACCTAACTAACCTGCAGGTGTTTGGGTCATAGGTTTTATTAGGGCCAGCTTTGTTATTTAACATCTTTCTCTTCCTTGTCCATGTTTCCTGGAAATTCACGATTATTAAATATATTATTTCTACTACTAATAGTTAATTATTAACAACTGATTTTATCACAGAGGGGCATTCCGATCAGTAAGCATGTGTTGATTCAGTCGATACCATTAAAGGAAACGAACTCTGTTCTTTGGAAACGCAGCCTAAGGTCCAGCATACTAATCACATAATCATTGGAGAATATCCAAGTTTGTAGTGTTGTCAGTGACTTGACAGGGACAGGTACAATAATTCCTTTAATAATGTAATTTCTTGTTCAATGAGAATGTGCAATCACATAATGTTACAATGTAATGAGACAATACACTGAAATATTTCTTTTATCTGTGTCCTTTCAGCAGAGAGCAGTTCTTTCAAACTATTAAATGTTGCAAACAAAGGGTGAACTTTTAATGAGTTTCTTTTGTTCACGGACTTTGTGTTGCACGTCTGCCCTCTTGTGGCGGGGAACAGTACAGGCTGCATCCTGAGCATCTTTCTTTCACACCAGCCATCTCACTGCACAAGCCGTTCACAACAGGATATGATTGGCTTCTTTCTTTAAGCCCTTTTCACCTATTAATGAGACAAAAAATGATATAAAAATCGAACAAACATCTCAGATACATGTGCAGTATTAAAAGTTTAATGCAGTTGTGTGTACGTGTACACCTGTACAATATTGGCACTGCTGTTATACTGTTGGAGCTATATGTGGGTTTTGTGATGTTTCAAATTGAAATATTAATTCGTTTCTTTTGTTTTGTTATTGTTTGTTGGGGTAATTTGATTACAATGTTGGCAGCAGCATTAGCATTAATAATTGAAGTTTTGATTCGGGCTTTTGTTTTGAAGGTTTGAGGCAGCTAGGGAACAGGAGGTGAATCGACACGTCTATATATGGGCATACAGGTGTGGGACCAGCAGGCACTGCGAAGGGGCGAGAGAGATGCTTTTGTTGGTTTGTTTGTTGCATTGCCCAATAGTAAAATAAACCATACCTAATGTAGCTTGCTTGGACACACTTCTTTCTCCGATCCTTGCCTCAGTGGCACTTTGATTTGAGTTTTGTCTTTTTGGTTCGAGGACAAATCTCCACTCCAGATCCTGCCACACAGCAGTGCTGACTTCTGAACACAAAATGAATAAACGCTATTTTTTTTTTGTAACCACTATGTTATATCATATCAGTTTGCACTGTGGGTGTGAGAGAGTTACCATAGCCGACCTGGCTTTGCGAGGCTATAGTCTGGATGTGTATGTCAATATTTGCATACTTGCAGCCTATCAACACGTAGTGTACACACCCACACCACCTCTCACCTGACGTCGCTTGGATACACACCACCCATCTTCACCAATAGTGTCAGGTAGGCCTACACACAACGGATGGATCTTCATTGCCAGCAGCCATCAACTTGCACATACAGGTTTCCCCCCCCCTGAAAGCTGCTTGGTGCATGGAGACCCGCGGTTGTTACAGCCCCCCCCTGCTTGTGTGTGTATCTATAGATCTGAACGTGTGTTTGCGTACGCAGCTGCAGCAGGTAGTCTCGGGTTACCGGCAGTAGCCTCGGGCGTCTGCAGGTGTTGTAAAAGAACTCTCATATCTGCTTGTCCACCCAGACTCAATTGTTGTTCTCTCTGGCTGCTGAGGTAAGATTCATTTATTTATATGACAGCAACATTTTAAACAGGCAAATTCAAGCTTCCACTTAAAAATCCCACAGCTCCAGTAGTATCGCAGGCTACTGTATAAAGTTCAGAGAATTCTGCGGTGGTATTTTTTCCCGAGTGTTTCTAAAAGATGAGACCAAAACGACACTCCAAGTGTAATTTGTTAGTTCTAAAATGAAGGCGCTGTAATTATAAATGAAAGCAACAGTCCAGGTATTCCTCTCGCTCCACTCCGCACTGGTGGGTGTGGTATAACACTAGAGGAGTATGGAGCTAAATTAAGGACCTTAATTTAGCTCCATAGAGGAGCTACTCTCTCCATTAATCCTAATCATAGCCTAGTCTGAGCTAACCCGCTGACGTTAGTCCCATAATGTGTCAGGGGTTGTGTTTGATAGTGGTGGAGCTATTCTGGATTGATTTTGGCTGGCATCACCTTCAAAATGACCGCTGGTGCAATGTAACCAATGTAGCCATAGTGACTACAGCTGGCCCCCACTGTGGGGTCTTTTACTTCCTATTTCAAAGGGTTATTAACTAAGAGTATACTTTGGAAGTGCAGAGTCAGAAGAAATGCTCAGTGGATCGATCTCCCTCTCCTTGGAGAACTGGTTTTTGTGCCAGTGAAATGCAGTCTTTCATGTGTAGCTAATGCTTTTATCATAGCCAAAGTTAGACCATCTGGCACTGTGTCTTCAGGAAAAGCAACACTACGTGAAAGTCACAAGGACAAGAGCAACAATACGATACTGTGGTACCTCTATTTCATATTGTGGAGTTTAAATTATGATTTCATAGTATAAAGTAATGTGAATGTATTTCTAAATATAGATAACTAAATTAGAATTGTCTAATAAAGTAGAAAACACAAATGAAAAGTGAACTTTTTAATACACACAAAGGAGCAGAATGCAGGAGCACTCATTCCCACTACAAAAGTGGGAAAGGTCACTGCTCCAATGCGAGCCACTAACAGGAAATCTACACATCCAATTATCCTGTAGTATTTTATTTTCAGTGTGTGCTCCATACAGTCATGGATCATTAGTTTGATTAGTCATGTTGCACGCAGCACACATCCAGCTACTCTGATATATCAGTTGTGTCAATAGTTTTGCTGTTGATGACATTTCTCAAAGATGGACTAGGCAAAATCTGTGCAACCTAAGTAAAACCTTTCGCCTCTCTCGTTGCTTCCTCATATCACTCCGCTAAGCCCCTTCCACATATTTTACAATTTGAGCTAATGAGCCTGAAGCTCCGTGAGGAGGGACCGGTTGCTGCAGGTAAAGGAGGTATTTGAAATGTATCATAAAGAGCAGAATTTTATGCAAATCCGGCTTTCGCAATCTATAGGAACGTGTGTGCGCCTCCGCACTTTTAGAACAGCCAATAATTTCTCTGAAATTACCTGTGATTGGCAAAGTCTTCCGCCACGGGCTAGATTGCTGGAAGCCTCAAAACAGAAGTAGCCACTTGAATTACAAGATGCTACATGACCAAAAAATCCTGCCTACCCCAGCTTTAAGAGACTTTTTGGTGTGTGGTTCAGTTATGTCTTGATCACATATCAGCAACTGATATGGACTATGTGCAAAAACAACACTGTAAGCTGACAAATGAAATTTACTGTGCTTAATAGCATCCATGAACCCTAAAATAGGTCACAGTAACCACAGCCATGCACACGGACTTATTTGGAGATCTTATTACTCCTCTTTTCTTTTTTTTTTTAAACTCATCTTTTAGTACTTTAAACTGAACAATAATATATAACGACCTCACTTTATTAACTCCTTTTTCTGCATTATTTCATTTTTACTGCCTATTATTTATCATATAAATGTAATATATTACTTAATTTAATGTTCCTCTTCCAATGTTCAAATTCAAATAGCTTTGGGGGTGATTTGAATGCAAGGACTTAAGTGTCCCTAATTTGTTTAGCATGTCCATGCATATTTTTCCATACCTACTGTCACTTAGAAATATATGGTTGAATCTGATACCAGCAAGTGTGTCACCAAAAAGTCCATAGTAATAATGGAAAAGAGAGGTGATGCTGAAGGAGATTAAACAGGTTCGGGTGAAGGTTGACATGTAATATAGTTTGCAAGTATTATATGTATAGTGTTAAAAGCTAACTTTTTTATGTCAAAATTGCTCTCCATGCCATTTTTTGCTAAATAGATCTCAAACACTGCAGCAATGAACATCCTTGATGCACGTCAGAAGCAACACGGTTATGGGCCCATCACCAACCCTGAGAAGTTCCTCAACCAAGACTTCCAGCAGCTGAAACAGTACTGTCTCACCCAACGGGTAAGGTACATCGATGAGATGTTTCCCCCTGAGAGGAACTCCATCGGTGCAGGGTTACTGAGCCCTTCTGACCTGGACCGCGTGGTGTGGCTGAGACCAGCGGTGAGTGTTTAAGCAGCCAAAAACTGCAGATCCCATATTACACTAAATGTTGATGATTGTCTTAGTCGTCAACCAGCAGACAGCTAAACCGATTCAGTTGTAAATCAGAACCCAGCGTCTTTTGTGTGGTAAACCTGCATGTTTTACCAACCAAACAAAAATCAAAGTGACAGGCTCACAAAACCAGCGTTTGAAATGTTTTTGAAATGTTTAAATGAGTGGCTTGCTTTTTAGATTTCTCTTTCGGGTCACACATTAAATGTAAATCCAATATTACTTTACTTACTTTACTTTGTTCATCTTTCACTTATTTACTTAACTTTAATCTTTGTTAATGTTGGGCAGGTAGGTACAGTTAGCTTCTTTGAGCTTCTGTGCTAGCAGCTGCTTCCTAAGATTTTATACAATTGAGATTGTTGCTTAAGACCATTGAAAGCCGCGTAGAGCCACAAAATATGGTGTTGATTCTCAGTTCTATTGGCAGTACTAGCAATGCTTTCACATAACCATTACTGAACTATTTGGTTCAGTATTTCTATTAAAATAAGGATAAAATTTATTATTATTATAGTATTACTGTATTGTTATCTGACAATTAATAGGATAATATTAAACTTTTACACATGTTTTGTGTTGTCAACAATTCCTCTCTTTCAGAAACTTGTTCCCAATCCATTTTTTACTGTTGATGGGGTCTCCAGGTTTGACTTTGGCCAAGGCTGGGTTGGTAAGAAAATTGCTTAATTCACAATAATCCATAAATATTTTTTTCACAATGTCATTTTGTGTCATCAAGTGCAGACAACAGGCAGAAAACAAACTATAGTAGGGCAGAGAGCTACAGATCAGAAGATATTGTACCAATGTGTTTTCTGCCCTCTTGGCTGTGTTAGTATTCTCGATAGTTTGTAATCTTTACTATCATCATGTCTTTGCTTGCTTAGCACACCTTTCTGACAACTTAATGACCATTTTTTTACTCAGGTAACTGCTGGTTTCTTGCATCTGTCGGGGCTCTAACGTTCCAGAATTCCATCCTGGCGCAAGTTGTTCCTCTTGAGCAAAACTTTGATGAGGACTACTGCGGGCTGTTCCACTTCAGGGTAAACCAACACTGTTCGTCTAAATGTGTGTTCTGCTAAATGGTACATATTTCATTTTTCTCTAAACTCTTCATGTTCTCTTCTTTCTCAACCACTCAGTTCTGGAGATTTGGAACGTGGGTGGATGTCGTCATTGATGATAAGCTACCAACAATCAATGGCAAACTAATCTTTGTTCACTCCAAAGACCCAACTGAGTTCTGGCCTGCTTTGCTGGAGAAAGCCTATGCTAAGTATGGAAAACCAGTGTATTGTTTCTCAGTCATAAAATGCATTTTCTCAGTGAGATTTGTCTTATTTTTGGAGTAGCTGTGTAAGTAATTTCACACCCATTTGTGTCAGAGTGTGTGGTTCCTACTCAGACATGAATGCTGGAACTCCTGCCGAGGCTTTGATGGATTTCACCGGTGGTGTTCACATATGTCTCAGTCTGTCTGACTCTCCTCCAAACCTGTGGAAACTGATGTACAAAGCTGGCCAATACAAGTCACTGATGGGTTGTGGTACACCACAAGGGGTAAGCACCAATATACCACCCAAAACACACTAGCTGGTTCTTTACTGCGCTGAAGATGATCTTAGCTCCCGGAGTGACAGGTTATAGAGCTTTTTTTCAGAGTAAAAAGAGCATTTGGTTGGCATATAAGGGCTTCCCAATTTTCTAATGAATTAACTATACTGGGATTTATGAAAAATGATACTTAACATACATGTATCACAGCAACATCTTTGCTGTGAGTCAGTATAGTGGAAATGTCAAAAAATAACAATCAGAGCTGACCATAAAAGTGTATAAAAGCTTAATGCTGAAGACGCCTGAAAGCTGCAGACTGATAAGCTGCTGCTTTTGAATCTTTGTAGTGCTGGCTCACTAGTAAATGTAGTGAGCCAGCATGCACAATACCTGGGCACACCTACATGGAATGTGGTAAATATTAGTGTTACTGATTGAAGTGAAATCATTATTTTGATGAGTAAGCACAGGTGAATGCCGTTGCAGGTCACAGTACAAAATGCTGCAATTAAAGTTCATATTATAATACAGCTCTATGACCAGTGTACATGTTTGATACGAAATGATATGCCCTTTATAGCTTTTGGCTACTGTAACTAAGTTTGAACTTATAAGACTAACTTGGCTTTGTAGCTAAATGATAAAAAATGAATATGTTTGAATATGTTTTTCAGTAGCATCATTGTTTTTGTAGCAGTGTTGATCTCCTTTTATGCTGAACTTAAGTCTAATTTGACTTGGCAACAAAAAGTTATCTTTTACTACACATGTTGACACTTAACTCTTTTATATATTTTAGAATTTGTCTTCTGTCAACTTAATTTATTATGTGGTTAAAGAAAAGTATGTTGACATCCTGCGATGATAACATATACAGTTTCTGTATCTTGCAGAAGACATCTGACAACACTGTATTACCGAATGGATTGGTCCAAGGCCATGCCTATACTGTCACAGGTGTGAAACAGGTGAAGAACTGCATTTGTTTTAAATGCACTGCAACACAATAGTTGACTGATCTGAAAAGTTACATGACCAGCAGCGAGCAGGTTTTTAAGCTACTGAGCTTAATCTAACCTCTGCAAACAAGTTCATTCATTTAGAGTTTTAGGGTTATAAAAGCTTTAAGTTGTCCTCTACTGTATATAAGTAAGTAAGTAAGTAAACAGTAAAGTGTAGTTATTTTTGTACCAAATAACGATAGTGTTTTCTCTGCTTAGATGATAAGCCGTGGGCAACTAGTACACCTGGTGTGTTTGTTGAACCCCTGGGGCAAAGGAGAGTGGAAAGGAGACTGGAGTGATCGGTAAGAACCACACTGGGCGCAGTGAGTGTTTCACAGAGAAATTGTTCTGAGTTGCTGCCTCAAAAGACAAAATGTTGAGATTATTTTTACAAAATAGCACATTGTAGATATATTCATTGTCACGCATAGGCACATTAAGACTGCTTTGTCAACAATGCGTGTCTTCTTTCAGATGATAATCTCTACAGTCGTATACTAAGTAAGGCTTTTGTGCGTCATACATAAAGGCATTGAGGGCATTTGGCACAGAGCCATGAGAAGCCTTTAAATTGCTGTCTTACAATAATAACCCTCTCATTATTATATTTCCCTAGTTAACAGCGAAACAAGTCAGGACAGGTTTAAAATGTCAGCCCTGAACTTAAGCCGATTTTCAGGAAAGCAGAGCCATGTGTTTATTGTTATGTCTGTTAGAGGTAGCAATATTAGTAATAGGTTAATTCTTGGAAAACTTTGTCTCGAAAGACTGTACTTATCTATTAAACTAGATGTTTAGGGTTAGGGGACCTCTTGACTATAGACAATTTGTCATCTGAAGAGGTCTGTAATTTCACATGTACTGTATTAAATTATATCCCTTTTTTATTTTTACACAACTCTTAACTAACATAACAACATTGCCTCTCCAATCCTTCACTGACAAACTTTATCTAAAGGTCATCTTTGTGGCAAACTGTGAGTCCTCAAGATCGTGAGATGTGCCTTTCAGTGATTGACAATGGGGAGTTTTGGTAAGAACGTTGAAATAAAGTTGAAGTCATTTGTGTGTCTTACCTCATACAGAATAACTACTTTTTCTTAGATGGATCAAGTGAATCTAAAACAACAATGTGTTATCTAAATGTATCTCTGATGCCAACAGGATGAACATGGAAGACTTCTGTAGGTTCTACATGGATCTTGACATCTGCTGCATGTGTCCCGACTTCCTTGATGAAAGCTCTGCTTGCCATTGGAGGACCTCTGTCTACGAGGGCAGATGGGTGGCAGGAACCACTGCTGGAGGATGCATGAATAACCTCGGTACTTCCAGGATATCTTGACTGTCTGATATCGGATATTTTGCAAAACTGTCCCAAAAAACACCATGGAGACTGGAGTGTCAATTTGAAAATGTCTAGATTTTTACTATTTTACTTTTTAATTTCTGTTCTTGTTCTTTTATTAATGCAGTATTCTAGTATCTTTGCCTGAGGTCTCTCTCACGCCCCTCTCGAGAAGCATGCCCCCTGTTTGAAAACCTCTCATTTACATTATCATGACAATGGATTTGAAATGAAACAAACAAGATGTGCTTATACTGCAGACTTTCAGCTTTAATTTGAGGGTATTTACATCCAAATCAGGTGAACGGTGTAGGAATTACAACAGTTTCTATTTGTGCCTCCCCTTTTTTTGCTGCCAGATTCAGCAAAGCA
>JAVQJL010078587.1:0-19181 GCA_036024295.1 Nannoperca obscura
CAAAATGCCTCTTTCCCAGAGGAAAGAAACCGGCATGAAATGATGTTTTTTTCATCACAGAGCTTTGACATAGTGGAAAGAGCCGGAGCCTGAATCCATCATGCACGTGGAACCCACTCTTAAATGAGTCCACAGACTGAAAACTGGACTACAAAGATCTGGTTCTCTGCAGGTGAGCATGTGAGGGCTGCTGGAGGCCAGCCCTGCAGCTGGGGGAGCACACCCTGATACAGGAGCAGCCACAACAAGAGGACAGGTGTGCAGCTCAACCTTCATCTGACTCTGTGTTCCTGTGCACTTGTGTGTTTGCGCATGCACGTGGACCAGCTGCACGGAGAAGTCATGCATTAAGCATTAAGCTCCATGACAGGACTTCTCCAGCCCACCAGCCCGGTCTCCTCTGTGGAGCGACTTTCTCGTGCAGTGTGAGGGTGCTCCGTGGTGTCAGCCCCCCCCCCCCCTGCGTCGGAATAAAAGCCCGTCTTACTCTCAGAGTCGCTGAAGCCGCTGTCGCTGACGCTGGCGCTGCTCCTCCTCTTCGCCGTCTTCAGGTGTTCGTCGTACCTGAAGTGTCGCTTCTCCACCGGCGACGTGAAGTCTTCGATCACCGCGTCGAACTCGCACAGCACGTCGTCCAGGTCCTCCTCGTTGACGCACTTCGCTGCGGAGAAATGGCAGAAAAAGCTTTGAACATATGAACTTTTATTTGTGCAGAAACTGACGATACTGGTTCAACACGAGCACCTGGCTGGAAGATGTGAGGCAGGATTTTAAACATGCACATCTAATAAAGAATAAAGCTGGAGACTAACAGCACGCACAGAAACACGAGGAGGTGGGGTTTACCTGGAGCTTTCAGCTTGGGAGACTTCATTATTCCACTGACTCGAGATGATCCGGAACTGTGATGGAAGTCTGTTATAAAGTTATAAATGTGTGTGTGTCCGTGTAAGGTCCCACTCTGTCGTCCTGTGTGTGCGTGACACTCTGCAGGTCCTCAACTGGCCCTGCAGCCCGAGGACTGCCGCCTTTTAACGAGCCCTCCTCGGAGGGGGAGGTGACGACCGGGGAGGGGAGGGGAGGGTGAGTGTGTGTGTGTGTGTGTGTGTGTGTGTGTGAGTGACGTCTCCCTCATGACAGTATGTTTGTACACACCTCATGTGTCACCTGCCGGGCAGAGGTGTAGCAGGTATTAATAACTGTGACTCACAGGTCAGCTTCTGGACGCTCGTTAATATTATGGGATTATATTTAGTTTTCTTCTTCATGATGTAGATGAACATGTGTGTGTTTCAGTGTAGATGAAGGAGAAGTAAAAATGAAGTAACAGGAAACATCACGACACAATAAAGTTTACTCATCGTATTGATTATCTAACTGATTTTACATTAAAAGCATGTGATCATGAAGCACTGTTGGAGCCACCTGCTCCACCCTGACCAGATGAAACATGGAATGTATCAGCATCAAGTGGAAACAGTAAGAATGCAGCACTGACGGGGTTTCTATGACTGTTTGGGACGTGGAACATGTTTCACACACAGTAAAATGACTTCTTGCATTAATATTTAACAGTCAGGTTGGTGAACATGAGTCCCAGCAGTCACAGCAAAGTGAAAAATAACAGAATATTGTTGAATTAGCACATTTACCACTACCAGCACCAAGAGGTGATCTTTAAATCTGTATTTCTTTAAAACATTCATGACCCTTTGAAAGTGGACTTTTGTTAGTGAGTATAATGGGTTTTTTTATATGAAATGATGTAAAAGTCTCAGATCTGCAGTGATGTTATCAGACACTTGATCACTGACAGGAACATGTTTAACACTGCAGCGACACCTGGTGGTGACCTGTCGCACACGCACCTCGTGTTTGACACCTTTCAATCCCCCAAAATGTGAAATGAAAGGTCTGAAAAAGCCAGTAAGTGGATCTTGAGTTGAGAGTGTCAGGAAGTCCTTGAAGCACACACTTACAGCATCCTCCATTAGATACCAGCGTAAGCACCACAGGGTTGACCTCGCCCGGCTGTCCCTGGACTCGTAGCATGTTTGTCTTACGTAAGCTTGAAACACAGTAAGGTTACCGTAGTTACTGCTGATGAAACTATTGGTTATTTGATGACATCACTTCTAAAGACGCTCGCAGACAATGAGCATGTTATATCAGCTTGGTGTCACTTGCTTCTCAGATTCAGACAACTTGATTGATCCCAAGAGGGCAGTTCATTAGCAGCTTACCCCGTCCACATACACAACTCCAGACACACATCAGTACTTACGTGTCAAGGGTCACAAAGACGACGCCAGCAGCAGAAGACTAAAACATTCTGTGGTTCTTCATGCAAAGACGTTTTTATCTAAAAATGTAAATTTCTGCATTTCAAATGAGCAGAAGGAATGAAAGTCTTGAAGTTTGTGCATTAGGTGTCTGGACTCTGAGCTGGACAGTATAAGAACTCTGACCTCTGCAACAGTACAGAGCCGTCATTAAACTGCTGGGTCTGACTACAAACAGCTGCTTCTCATCAGTGTTCCCAAAGCCCCACACAGCCGCTTGTCCAACAAAGATATCTGTGAGTTCATTTGTCTTCCCAGATCAGTAGCAGGCAGGACAGCCATGCTGGGACTTTCACACCTCCAGCGCCCAGTTTAACATGATCAGCAAATGGATAAACATGCCATGTGTTTGCAGCTGCACGTGTCTGTTGACTCTGGAGGCCCCGAGGTGCTGCCTAACGACGGGCCCGGCCTCCGCTGAGGTGCTAAAAGTGACACCTCCAAGACGCCGTGACAAGATATCAGTGTTCACATGCCAAGACTCGCTATTTGCAAACAGAATCCATTCATTAACGTACTCATACATCACAGCATATTTATTGAAAAATAAATGACATGCTCTCTACTTACATATTTACAATCATTTATTGTCATTTCTGATGGAAAAAACGCCAAATATCATCTTACAATGCAACTAGTATTTCAAAAACACATAAAACTATTGACAAAGGGTTAAGATTACTCATCTTACTGAGTACTGCATATTACTGCACTTAACATGAGTTATTGAACACATTGGTAACTGCGTATGTGTTTGTATAATACAACACTTTGCTCTGTGGTGACTTTTTATTGCATCAAATCTCACAACACAGACATGTCCCAGTAGCAGGAGTCTTACGTACACCTGTGTATTTCAGCTTGCATGTGCATGTGCGTCATGTCCGGTCATCATGCGGTATGGATGTACCTGTGTGTTCATGTGTTTCACTCAAAGTCACAGCCCAGCAGCTCTATTCTCATGGTGAGGGACACCATCCAGCTTCTGGGGATGATTCGGATGAAGCGGGAGAAGATCGGAGGGTAGATGTAGTTCTTCACGTGGCTGTTGTTATCTGTGTTTCCGGGAAAAGTCTGGATTTGACGAGATAAAGAAGTTTAGAATCACGTATCTGCAAGGTGACCTGGTTCATGTAGTTACAATTTCCACTTGCAGCTCACCTTGAAAGCCAGGTCCTCATCATCTGTGTACTGGTTCCAGTGGATCCCGTTGTCGCTGTACTGCAGAGTGTAGGACATGACGTACATCTCTTTCCCCAGAAACTTGGCTCCTTGCGTTATGATACCTGTGATCTTCTTAATTTGGGGCAGCTCCACCTGAAGCCACTGGTTCATGTCATTATACTGTGGAAGAGAGCGCAGAGAGAGAGAGAGAGAGAGAGAGAAGTCAGGTTTGACTTGTAGGTGGATACAGCATGTGCACACATTTGGCTGTGTACACTGCCAGCAGGTCACTCAGAGTCTTTTACCTATCATTTTGAATGCATTTATTTGGGTGTGATGTCAGTATTAGGATTTGTACCCTAGCCTGCCATGCATTGATGGGGCCCTGTCTGTTGAGGCGTGCAAGCGAGGGTTTCCAGGGTCCATAGTACCAGTGGGAAGCTGTGGAGCTGGCTATGATGTGACGGTCCTCTATCAGTCCACTCTCCATCCCCAGAGGCACCGAGCAGCCTGAAGCAGCAGATTCCAAATGTCAATCAATCTTTACTTGTATGGCACCTTTCACACAGCTAAGTGCAGTTCAAAGTGCTTCACAGATAATACGACAGAACAAATGTAGACCGTTAAAACGACAAGAGAAAACTATTGACGAATCTGAGACCAACGCAAAATGTAATAAAATAGATTAAAAAGCTATAATAATAAAAACAATGAGAAAGAAAAAATAAGAAAATAAATAAATTCAATTCAATTCAATTCAATTTTATTTATATAGCGCCATATCATAACAAAGTTATCTCAGGGCACTCAAATAAAAACTAAACTAAAAAACTAGATTAAACAGATTTACAATAAAAACATACTAGTAGTGCACATACTGCATGTGCACATGAATGTTGGAGAAAGTATTTGTAAACCAGCAGAAATGATTTATCATAAAATATTTTTTAAATGGTCACAGTGGATGTGCATAGCAAATATGGCAAAATCACCAAACTGATTTGATTAGTTAATGATAAACAGGTAAATAAATAAAAAAACATGTTACTCTATTATTAGTTAATTTGCAGCTCATACTGGAGGTACCTACAAAATGTCTGAAATTTGGTATTCTGTACAAATAAAAAGCAAAGTTTTGAGAACAACCTACAAAATCAAGAAAAAGACTAGTATTTATAGATTTAGCAGATTATGCAAATTTGAATATTAAAAATAAAAATAAAATTAGAGCTGGAAACGGGCATGAAGCTTGATTTTAAGTCTTTGGCCCACGTCCACGCAGATACAGCAACGTCTTACCGTCGAGCTCACAGCCGTAGTACTCCATGCGGACGGTGGCCTTGTTGTACCAGTGGATGGGGTGGAGCCTAATAAACCGTCCAATCACAGGAGGAAAGAAGGTGTTCTTGTTTTCCTCATAGGCTTTCTGGTTCCCAGCGAATACCTGGTGAGAGAGGGAGAGACGTCAGACAGGTGATCATGTACTCTCTTAGTTTGCATCACTGTTTGCATTGATCCAGGATCACCCCCCCCCCCCCCCCTCACACACACACACACACATACACACCTTCCTACCTTCCTGACGTCCCTGCTGTCGCCCTTATAGAAGATCCAGTTCCGGCGGTCGCTGCTGTAGGAGATCGAGTACTTGACCACAAACTGGGAGTTAAACTTCTCCTTGGCTCCCTGAGTGGCCACCTGGCTGATCACAACTGGCCGCTGGAAGTCCACCTGTACACGGTGAAGGTCCACAGGTAGCAGATTGTGTTCACATTGAAAAGGATTCGCATACACACACACTTCTTACACCTACAACACACACCTGAATCCAGCTGTTGTTCTGCTCGGTGCTCCACGCGTTGAATTGGCCCTGATTGTTCAATCTGGCGAGGTGAGGCTTCCAGGACCCTAAACATTGAAATTCTGTCAGTCCTCTTGGGACATATTTGCTTATAGAGCTTAACTGCAGTACTTGCAATGGGTTCTCAAGTAAATATGATGACATGAGTGGGGTGGGAGGAGGTTTGGCTACCTCTAGTGTTGACTGCTGTGATCTGGTTGTCTTTCACACTGCCTGCCTGTAGACCCAGCGGACGGTAGCAGTCTTGGAGGAGACATGCAAGCAATATCTCAGTGTCATAATGCAACAGTATGTCATACAGTTAGAAAATCATCAGTTTTATAAATACTTTGTACCATTATCCAGAACCAGAAAGAGGGTTTGCATGCCCTTCTGCTGGTTGAAACCAACTTCTGTCTCCAGCTGCCACAGACCAGGTTTGGATGGATACATCTCCAGGGTAGCAAAGCTCCCTGCAAAGAAGGTTTCCTATGTATCAGATATATCCAGTAGATATCCTCTGCCTTTAAACTGTTTTAAGGCACCGTCAGTCCAAATACTGTACAGTGAGACTTCTATTCAAAAGCAGTAAAATATGTTATTCTGAATTGACTTAACAAACATTATGTTGCTCACCAGGCAGCAGTGGGTAGACGGCCTGTCTGTAGCTGGTGGTCTTCTTGTGGAGGAACGTCTGTCCGTGGAAGTGGACACTCTGAAAGTCTTTGGGAGAACCCATGTTGATCAGGTGCCAGCACGCAAGCTGGTTGGTGTACATCCTCAAGCCCTTCAGGTTGTATATGATGCCATTGATGGCTTGAGAAACAACAGGCAAAAAGACAGTTTTAACATTTTTGGGCACTTTGTTCTGTAATGATCCTGAATGCTTGGAAAAAGAGGTATTGCAACTCAGTGAATTCCACCTACAGCACCATGCCTTGACACAATATAAATCATGAACAGTGGATGTACAAACTCTATAATTCTTGGCTGTCATATTCAAAAGATTTCGGGGGGAGGAGCATTTAAACCAGACTAGTTGAAGGTACGTAATGACTTACAATGGAACTTGAGGCTCTCCTTGAAGTTGGGCGGCATAACTCTCTTTCTGGTTTTCCTCTGTATCATCTCGCGGTTCTTCTCATAGTACCAGCTCTGCGACTCATCAAAGGTCATAAAAAGCAGCGTGAACTCCCTCATGTCCGATAGCTTCTTGTCCAGGGTGCCCTCTCGACACACCAGCAAAGGCCCAATCAAGCCAGAGTGGATATCCCTTTCCTAAGAGACAGAGCATGCACTAGGTTTAATAATAGTTAAATATAGTTTAATGTCTCACATTTTGTTTAATTTTAATCTTTTAATCTCCTAGTTGTAGAATCTATATGTAATTTAGCTTCTTTCCAATTATTCTGATGTCATTTCAGCCACTAGAGGGTGCCACAGACAGAAACTCAAATTCTAATCTTATATTCAGGTCATAGTTATCCACAAGGTGCACATTACTCACAGGGTTAACTCCTGAATAGTAGGCCCAGGTCCGGCAGTGAGACTCATCTGGGGTCGGCCCAACCATAGAATTGACCTTCCACATATATGTGAAGGTAGTATTGGGTTGAACCTCATTGTCGTATTTATACCAGTACTTGGAGTCATCGTCATAGGACAGACCCTCTGTCTGCTTGGTGTAGGAAACCCCATTTGGGTGTAAGGAGTACGGACGGCTGGCTTTGTTCCTGAACACCACCTGCAAGACAAACAGAAACACTCTGTGGTTGGGTAGTTCTGGCTGTAAAGGAAATATGCTTATCTGTTTTGAAAAAAAAAGATCAATACACCTCTCATGTCTGTAGGGTAAACAAGATGCTAGCTAGAAGCCAGGTCAACATTGATTGGTGATGGTGTGACCTTTGGACAAAGCGTGACGAGCATGTTTTCAGTCTTTGTGCTAAGCTAAGCTAAGCTAACTGGCTGCTGGCTGGGACCTAATCTTTAGCGAACAGACACAAGAGTGGTATCTATCTTAATCTTATTGGAGTCTCCGCAAAAAAAGCAAATAAGCGTTTTTCTGGCAAAATGAACACTTTCTTCTAAGGCATGGTTTACATAAAGCACACACACTCACCATGATGCTTTGTCCAACCTCTGCCTTGATGACAGGTCCCAGGATGCCCAGATGTTCATCTAACTCTCCACGGATCTCAGGCGTGCTGAAGCTACTGTCCATGTAACTTCGGAAAACCACCTTGGTGAACGTAGTTTCTCTGCTGTTTTGCTGCAACTTGTCTTGCCTCCTGTGGCGATAACAGGACCTTATGTTAATGGGTTCAATGTGTACGGATGTGTGACCTGTTACTACATTTCTTTAAGTTATCTCTGAGCTTACCTCTGTCCGTAACCAGCGTAGTCCCACTCAGCCTCCTCTGCAGCAATGAAATAAGTCTTGACATTCGGGCCTGAGAATTTTAAGTAGTACTTGGTGGTCTCGTCCAGGTTGAGATTCTTCATTTCTTCATGACTGCTGTAGGGGTCTTTGTAGATCACATACTCATATTCATCTGCTTTCACATCGTGCTCATCCAGCTCTAGACGGCGTGGTTCATCCCCAGGGACATACAGCTCGTAGTCACTGAATTCGGGCCGGGGCACACCGATGACCACGGGCATGTTGATGAGCTCCTCCGAGTCAGGATGTGGTAGGTGGGGTCGGGACCCACGTGGGGTCATTTCTGGATTGAATCCACGAGGAGAGAAAGGTAAGCCACTCCTGGCCTGAGGCTTGTATTCCTTCCTCTTCTTGGTTTTCATGCCTTGGCCCTTGTGGGGCCTCTGTCGGAGGTTCACCTTCCTGACCTTCTTTTTTGGAGTTGCCAGAGGACTCTCTTTCCCCAAATATTTCATCATGTAGTCAGGAATCTCCATGGGTTCCACTTGGTGAGTCCCCTCATAAGTCCAGTTGTATCCCTGCGTTTTGACAGATGTGGTTTTAATCCCCTCTTTGTTGTTTTCTTTAAGGTAGATAATCACTTCTTCACTGCTGTCTGAGGGACCTAATTCCTCAGAACTGATCTTTCTTATTGTCACGTTGGAGTTGGACAGGTTACCTGAAACGGTAGTCTCATTGGAGAAACTTTCTGCAGAAGATGTGAGGTTCAACTCACCAAGAAGAGCTGTGAGGTTCTGCCTACGCTCCAAACTGATCTTTCTTACTGCCTCGCTGGAGACGGACAGGTTACCTGAAACCATTGTCTCATTGGAGAAACCTTCTGCAGAAGATGTGTGGTTCAACTCACCAAGAAGAGCTGTGAGGTTCTGCCTACTCCTCTCCAAAATAATCTTTCTTACTGTCTCGTTGGAGTTGGACAGGTTACCTGAAACCATTGTCTCATTGGAGAAAACTTCTGCAGAAGATGTGTGGTTCAACTCACCAAGAAGAGCGGTGACATCCATCCTACTGTCCAAACTGATCTTTCTTACTGCCTCGCTGGAGACGGACAGGTTAACTGAAACCATTGTCTCATTGGAGAAAACTTCTGCAGAAGATGTGAGGTTCAACTCACCAAGTAGAGCTGTGAGGTTCTGCCTACGCTCCAAACTGATTTTTCTTACTGCCTCGCTAGAGACGGACAGGTTACCTGAAACTACAGTTTCATTGGAGAAACCTTCTGCAGAAGATGTGAGGTTCAACTCACCAAGAAGAGCTGTGAGGTTCTGCCTACTCTCCCAACTAATCTCTCCTGATGAATTCGATCTGGATATATTTCCTGTGACATTCTCTAAGGGCCCAGTTTTGAGCAGAACGTGTGTTACATTTTCATGGCTGGAATTGGCTGGATGAGTCTGAAGTTCAGAGGAATTCATTTGACGTCCATACTCCGGCTCTGCTGCAGAGGTCAGAGAGTCGTTGTCACTGGTTTTATTGCCTGTGCTCTCCACTTCCACCTCCAAGATGGTCAAGTTGCATCTGTTTATGCTGCTGGTGTTAACCTCTCCAACAGCAGCCGCTGGAATCGACGGTGAATGATTTGTTCCATCTGTTGACACGTTTACTTGGTTAGTTGCTGTGTCATTCTCACCTGACGTTTGAACGCTGTGTGACAGAGAGGTGGCATTGCCCTCTGGTGTACTTTGGAGATTGTTGGTGCTGGAAGTGGAAAGAGGCTCTGAGTAGGAGAACACATCCCCTCTGGTGAATTTCTCCTCTGAGTCCTCGACCAATATGGTGCCCACAGAAGTCTGGCTGTCACCAGTCGGGGTTATATTCATTCTTTCAGCCTCCGAGATGGAAGTTGAATTTCCTCTTAATGTCACAGTAAGATTGGTGATCTCTGTAGATACATTCCCCACCTTTGATAATTCTGCAGCATTGGGAACTGTTGCATTCCTTGTGCCAGATACTGTAAAGTTTGAAACAACTACAGACGCACTGCTATTTGTAGTTATACTGGCATTCTTCAGTGATATATTTAGGCTATTAAACACGGTTGTGTTCTCAGAAGAGCTGCCAAACATTGAGGGCGTACTATTGCTCTGCATGTGTGTTGTATTCTCACTGATGCTTAGGCTCACCAAGTTGACTGCTGTAACGTTAAATCCATCCACTTCTGTCCAGTTTGAAAATGACATTTCATTTTCTGCATTTGGCTTTGAAATAGAGAAATTAAGGGTGGTGCTCGTATCTCCATCAAGCACATCAATAGCATCATAGTCGAGGAAAGAGAGGTCCAGCTCCTCCACAGCTGAGCTACGAGATTGGTTCTTCAATGTCCTGACACCTAATATATCTGCATACATTTCTGTGTAAATGTCTTTCTCCACTGGTTTTTCTTTCTCAGGTTTTGGCTTCTCCTCTTCCTTCTTGATATCATCCAAGCTCACGGGGTTCCACACAGTAAATTCTTTGTGTGCTTCATCGTCATAGTCATTGTACTCGTACTGGTTGTCACGATAGCACTCAACATCCTGAAACTTTACGCGCATTCCTTTGGTTGTCTCGTAAGAATTCAGGGAAGCCAGGAGCCAGACACCTGAGTCAAGAGAGAGGCCCAAAAAATGATCCATGAAAGACCTTTTAAAAACTGAGCAGCTGTCACCTTTCACATGCAAAACACTGTCAATAATCACCAACATCACATGCATACATATACACACAGTACATTGACTTTCTTCTGTCACAATATTTTCTCAAGTTCAAAGTATCCCTACAGATGTTTGGATAAATAATTTGACATAAAGAAGGCACTGTGCACTCCGACTGACCGATGTTGTCCATGTTCATAGTGATGGTCTCTCCACTCATGGGGTAGAGGCTGAGAAAGTCCTCCGTCCGCTCATTCAGCTCAAATGTATGTCCGTAGAACGTAGCTGTCTGGATGTAGTCCTGCGCTCCAATGCTGGACACGTGCCATGTGGCAACCTCACCGTTGCAGAAGCCCAAGAGCGGGCCGCTCTCAAACGCATAGCCGTTAATTGCTGTAAAGAAATGTACACGATTCGTCTGAGACAATGGAGTCAGATGTATGAAGAGATAATGGAGTGAATATATCATATGTTTTAGGAGGATCTCATACATCTGCACACATAACACGTCACACAAGACCTCATATCTTGGACTCTCTCATTCAAACTGTAATAATATTCATTGTAAATATTCTTTAAAGGTTAAACTGTGAACTTCTGCACATTCTCCGGTCAAAACTGTACAGCACTTTCATTTCATATTCTTTTTCATATCTTATTTTATTGTTTTTTGTTCATGCTTGTTGACTTGCAGCACTTGCTTCCTTTACTTATATTTTCTACTTGCTGTGTTTGTTGTTGTTCACCAGTAAAGCAAAGCAAAGTCTGTATATATGAAAATCTGATTCGTAGCTTTAATCCGATGATGGAAAACCTTACTGTGCATGACATTGGATTTATAAAAGTCCGGGTCTGCCCTGTTGACTTTGGATCGATCACAGTATTGGTGAATGTTGTCGTCCAGGTACCAGCTCTTGTTCTCATCGAACACAGCCATCATAGCATGCTGCTCCTTGTCTGCTTTCAGCTGTAGACACAAAACCAAAACCTCTATTCATTTTAGTTTTCAGTTTTCTATTTCAGCATATCAAGTAGGAGTGTGTAGGTTTGTTATTAATATTGTTAGATTATCAATAATCTCTCATTAACCACAACACTGAAGAAAACATCAATTGTAACTTTATATGTTAAATTATAATGCTGACACATTTACAAAAATGTTGATTAATGTGCATTCAATAAATAATTAATCAAAAAATACATTCATATAAACAAATGAAATTAAAAACAAAAAAACTTCCTCCAGTATTCCTCCAGTAGCTGTAAAAGTAGGTAAACAACCCTCTCACTGTGTGTGTGTTAATCCTGTTGAATAATCAATGTCTTATTTACTAAAACAACATTCAACACACGGCTGTAGCCATGGCGATGCTGTGTGGCGATCAGCTGGTCCAGATAGAAATATTAATAACTATAAAATGGATTTCCATGAGATTTCGTGCAGTTATTCACGGCCCCCAGAGGATGAATCCATAACCACTTTGTTGATCCCCTTAAGTTTCCTCTAGCGCCACCATGAGGTTTAAATCTGTGTGTTTGTTTTTTTTACTGAACTCTGGATGTCCATGCTGACCCTGTGACCTTTGATCCAGAGACATCATCAGGTCCAAACTTTCATTTCTCCGGTACTTTAGTTTGTAATCAAATACCTGTATTTTATGTTTAATTAATTAATGAATCTAAGATGGTTACCATGGTAAACATTATACCTGCTAAACGTTAGCATGTTAGCATTGTCATCTCAGACTCTGAGTGTCTTTTACCTGCACGTTCCTGACATTGAGGGACTTGCTCTTGCAGATGAGGATGGGTCCTATCAGTCCTGAGGCGATGTCTCGTGGCGTGTCCACTGCACTGTGGTACAGCCGCGTCAGACATCGAGAGTCGCTGTCCAGCGGCTCATCCTCTTCCACCACCTTCCACACGTAAGTGTGCGTCTCACCCGGCTGAACACCATGAGACTGGTTGCCTGGCAAACACAGTGAGATGTTCTTAATCTTAAACTTTATTGTGGTCATTTTATATATTCAAACCAGAGTGGATTTAGTACCTCCTGCTGGGTAGTTGACTCCCTCTTCTGACTTCTCTATTGTCAGTCCATGTGGATAGATGCTGTAGGGCCTGGAGGCCATGTTCTTAAAAACAATCTGTAAAAGGACAGGAGGGTGTGTGAGGACACACAGCTTTACTCTGATGTGGTTTATCCCCACAGCAGGTGAACAGCGAAGGAACTGTAGATCATCAGATCCCAGACTGAAGTTATTGAATCGCCATAAACACAAACTTAAATCTTAAACGTTCATTTGCAAAGACCAGCTTCTTGTCTAACTTGTGTCAGGGCAGTAGAAACACGCCTGTTCAGTAACAAATGTTCCATTATTTAGTCATAAAGAGCTCTTTTGGTTGACTTGTCCACATGTTGAGGGTCACTGTCCTGCAGCACTGCCCTGTGTGTAATCTTCACTGTTCACCCAACATGCATGTGATGCCCTTAAAGTTTTAAGGGAGCGCTTGGATTGAATTTCAAAGTGTTGACATTCAGAGCGGAAACACTTTGTGACCGCTCTGTTTCAACGGTAGTCTTATAATAAAGATAAATAAACACTTCATCTTCATCAGGCAGCTGTTAGGTGTAGAATATACTTTATTCATTGTTTTAATGCCTAAATATGAGTTTCACATGCTTGTTAGGAGCTCGACCAGAGTTAAGACATTTGACCTTTGACCTCAGTGGCTTTTTGTCTTTTTCTCGTTCTGTTCTGTAATTAAGTGTGTTTAACCGACTCTCACCTTGATGACATCTCTGGTTTGCGCTCTGATCACTGGGCCCAAGATCCCGAGCTCGTTCTTCCTTTGCTTGCTCTCTAACCTTTCGCTGAACGACTCGTTCTTGTACAGCGTGTACACGGCCTTCTTGTACTTCCCACCTATGCGTGTTGATGACTGTCTCAGGTACTGGAATTTAAAGTCTCTGCACAAAAAGATCCAAGGTTTTATTTCATGCTGACAGTCTCTTTAGTAAAGCAAAAGTGAAAAAGAAACTTGGTTTCAGCAGCACTGCCATAATCTCCCCTTTGACAGTAAACAGAGCAAAGTTCATCAGTTCATTTAAAATGCTTGAAATGCGGCAGAAGCACCCTAAAATAATTATAAACCAAAAGGATATATTTTGTAACAGAGGGATGTGTGAATAGTTTGCAAGTTAAAATGTATCTGTAAATGCTCCTTACTCATCAATGTGGCTGTGCATGTCGGGTGTGTAGTCCCAGATGATTTCCTCAGCAGCTATGTAGTATTTCCACTCCCGTCTGTTTTTGTTTTGTCGTTTTTGTTCAATGGTCATCGTTCGCAGGGGCGCGTTGAAGCCGGCACACTTCTTCACGTCCACGAAGCCGTGCATGCCAGCTGCGATGGCACAAGCACGCTTGTCTTGTAAGTAAAAGTCACATCGGTAAATACACGATCTATCTGTGGTGGATGGTGGTTACCGCGGTTACCTTCCATGTGCTTGATGGTGAGTGAGGAGAGCAGCCAACGGCCCGTGTGGAGCGCCACCATGCTGGCGGTGGTGGAGGAACCACTGATCAGGCCCACTGATGACACTTTATGCCCCGTCTGCTGCAGCACCTGCCCGTTCATGTGCACCGAGAACACCTCCGGCTCGGAGCTCATACCCAGCAGATGCAGGCCCACGGAGGCATGAGCACACACGCTGACATCTGGACAGAAAAGAGGCAACTATTGGTGCATGTAAGCAGTGGTGAAAACACACACTCAGACAGTAACACATCGCTAGTAAATCCCCCGTGTTCCAGAGTAATAATGTAAGTATCAGGAGTAAAGATTGTACTATGAAGAGTGGACCTGTTAAAGAGTATGAGTGCATTATTCCATTTATACAGAGGGTCAAGCTAAAGTGTCAAAACTTCTCTAGTTCCAGCTTCTCGTGTGAAACTTTGTCGGAAATGAAAGTAAACTGAATATATCTGGGTTTTGCACTGTTGGTTGGAGAAAACAAGACATTTGCAGACACTGGTTTGGGCTAAACGATTAATAACAAAATAATAAAGACATTAATTCATAATGTAATTATGTAGTGTGTTTAACCCATGAAGCATCCACGTTTCTGTTAAGCTTCCTTGCAGGTTACTTGACTATAAACATTTATAGTTTTAATGCACACCTGCTAATGTATATTGTAATCTTTTAGGTCCAGATGGTGCTACTGTAATTTAACATCACTTTAAACTGTTTTTTGGTTTGTATGGAAATCCTTATCTGCAGACCGCCAGGTAAATATACAACGGTCAAATAAAGTGACGTATGAAGGACGACATTTCCCTCTGAAATTTAGTGAAAGCCAAAGTTGCACAAACTGGAAAACCTCCAGGTGTGCAAACAGCGCTCTCTCTGACTAACCAGGTAGCGATCCCTCTGTGTATCCGTTGATGCTGTATTTGACGTGGTTGTCTGAGGCGTGGCCCGTTGGTTTGTACTTGCTCTCTTTCTCGTCAAAAACCCCAAAGAGGAACACGTACTCCTGGCTGACGCCGACCTGCCTCCCCGACTCATCCAGACTGCCTGCAGAGGGACACAATGGGGGACTGTTGATTTCAGCGCAGCAGCAGCAGAAATGTTGTGAACCAGGACACGTGTTCCTGCTTACCGGACTTGCAGATGAGTAAAGTACCAATGAGGCCTGAGTTGTAGTCTTCCACAACGTTTTGGTGGGAGACATAGGTGTAGGTGAGACAGGTGGGGTCTCTCGGCTGTGGAGAAACATCTGACGTCACCTTCCAGTAGTAAACGTGTTCACTGTTAGGCTGCACCATGTCATCCTCTTTCTCTTTCTGTGATGTGTTGTCAAAGTAGTTTGCACCTGCACAAAAAAAAAGACATTCAGTTTTAATAAGAGCAAAAAGACACAACCTCTGCATTGTGGGTAAATAAATAAAGAGCCCAGGAGATAATGAACACTTAATGAAGAGTTTCCTGCAGATTGAAGTGCTCTGACTTTAATATTAATAGCAAATTAAGGAGCACTTAGTGTTCATTTCCTACATCCACAATGGCACTAATGTCTTGTTGTTTCTCTCCATGTGAACGGACACAGGCAGTGGTTTCCTAAGGCTCAGCAATGCTTTGCTTCCCATTGGACTTCAGTACCGTTTGCTTTGATAATCTGCCTGTCCTGGTTAATATTTTAGAAAAAGACAAACAGGGTTGTTTGTTGTGTTGGCCAATCTTGTGTAATGATCAGAGTGAGTAACATCATGAGCACCCATGGTGACCCTAACAGCCGGACCGCGCTGTGCAGGGTTTCTGGTGTCTTCAGGTTTTCCACAGCTGTCAGATTCATCTGCAGCTGGATTAACAGGCACCCACCTTCCGACTGTTTCCCGTAAGCGACTCCGTGTGGGTGGAGGCTAAGTGGTCCAGTCGCCATGTTCCTGAAAGTGACCACAAGCGTCTCCCCCTCCTCTGCCCGCAGCGTGGGTCCAAGAAGACCTGCAGAGAGAGACCGGCTCAAGTTCACTTGGACTCCACAGCCCTCATCATCATAACACAAGTCAAGTCATTCTGACTCATCACTGTAACCCTTGCTCAGTCGGTACAGTTGTTTAGAACCTGCTGATAGTTTAGTGTTTGTAAGAGTTGAAGTAAGTGAACAATTCTTTCTGGGAAATTCATCTGAAATTGTGCAGCTCTACACGTTGGTGACACATTATTTTAATAAAACAACCTAAACTGTCTTAGTGCTCAATCAGTTTCCTGACGAAGACCCCACAAGATCCAATCCAGTAACCAGTAAGTCGACTAAATACAGACTTTGAATGTCTCCTTGTGCCCGAGGAACATTTTTGTTGTTGGGTACAGATACAGATATTCCCTCATTTGGTGTTTTAATGCCTGACGAGTCGCTCCAAAATCTCCCACAGGTGTTCAGTTGGGTGAAGCATTTACTCATTAACTCAGGTTTGTCCTTTAGTTTCTCACCCGTCTGCATAAAGTGTCTACTTTCTCTTTTATCTTGTGTTATTTCTGTTTACAAACTGAACTGAAGCAGCAGGCAGTCACTTGAACACATCTTAATGTGACTTCACCAAAGTACATTCAATCATCAGGGTGGATTCAGAGACAGGATGAGTGTTATTAGTAATTAAAGAAAGCCTGCATGTGTACGTATATCCTACAGAAGGTTTACCTAACCAGGAGGGATGAGTCTTAGCCTGTCTGAAGTCTTTCTCATATTCCCGAAAGACCACTTTCTTATAGGTGGGACCGAGCCTGAGGAATCGGGTAAAAACACACAACATCATGAATCAGCGCACAAGAAAACCACATGGTGTACAAACTGTACTGCACATCCACAAGATATGCTCTTTAAGATATGACGGCACAAGTCTTCTATGATTTTGATTATAGGATGCAACTAGTGTGTGTGTGTGTGTCATAGTAACGATGATACAGTGATAGGATGAAATCAAACAAGGACAGATTGTTTTTTATAAAGCAAATATCAACTTCAGTAACAGCATTAGAGTGAAGACGTCTTAGATGAGCTTAGCAGGACAGAAGTCAAATAAATACATAAATAAAAATGAGACACAGAAACTATAGAAGATAATAAAATCATCAAATATTGTAGGACTCTCATAATGAATTAAAATATAGTATTTAACACCTAATTAATATCACACATCCTCCGACCAGTATCCTACCTGTGTGTGTCATTGCCAGAGTAGTTCCAGTCTATCTCAACAGCAGCGATGTAATAGCGTCTTTCCTTGGATTGATCCTGGTCTGCTTTCACATGGAGGACGGTCAGATGAACCAGGACGACCAGGAGACACCGAGCTCCAGCCCAGCCACGGAGCCTCATGTCTGGGATCAATCCTCCAGGCGATACCGGTCTGCTCTGCGAGTGAAGAAGGAGCTGTGATCTGGCAGGCAGAGAGGTCCCACTCTGTGCTTTATCTGTCACTGAGACACACACACACACCAGTTTAAACATTATGTCCTGGGGCAATGAACTGTGTCGCGGCATATTTTTTTTCACTCTCTTGTAATTGTAACCTCGTGTTGTTGCTGTGAGTCACCCCTAAGGGGTGTGCTTATGTACCCATCTCCTCTGGAAAAGAACGGGATGAGTGTTGAAAATCATCCCATAAAACAAGTCATAAATTAAGAGCAAAACATTTCAGTGTGTGTGTAATAGGTGGCGTGAACCCATCCCAAATGTAGTTTATTTATATATATGAAAAAAAGATGTAATCTCAGCGTGCATCATTGGTGAGCTTCTATCAAACTGGTGTAACAGATGATTTTAATAATGATACTCACTATTTCTACACTCAAGCGCCTCTCCACCAGTAATCTGGAGTCTAGTACATGGTTTTATCACTCATTCAGCCTTATCTCACCTGGAATCCATCAGAAAGACTCTGGTACCAAGAAGAGACAGTACATCTTCCCTGTGCTGAGTGAAATACAGACATCTGGATTTGTTTTTAAAGCACTACGTGGACTTGCAAGGTAAAAGTGTGTGGTATATATATTGTTGATATAAGATTCAAATATGTTTTAGTCTCCATTGTTTGATACTGCTTTTTAGCTATATGTTATTATATAAAGTTAAAACTCCAAATACTTTTGTGTTACTCTGCTTAATAATGAGGAAGTTATTATTAAATGTGAAATGTGATTCATAGACAGGAAGAGGCCTTGTATTTCTAGAAAAGGGTGTATGCACTTGCTTAACAGGAACCAAATGCATAGTCTATATGCACAGTCTGAACCCCCCCGTACTGTAAATTAGAGTATGTGACGTGAGTAGGAAGAAAGAAGAAAGGAAGGAAGAAAATAACATTTCTAAGTTAATTGGAGTAGTAACTATAGCTGTCATTTGAATATGGTGGATTAGCAAGTATAATATTTCTTAATATTCTTTATAAATGTACTTTCCACCTCGGTCTCTGATTTTGTATTTTGTGGTTTGTGAGTGGTTTTATTCTTTGAGTCTTTTTCTGCTTTTGTTTAAGTGAGCTCACTAAGACAAATTCTTCTTCCATCATGGTTCTATGCACTTGATGTAAAGCTCTGATCTGGAAGTGGCTCTGGATAAAAGCGTCGTAATGTAAAGTAATGTAACAGTGCAAGCAGACACAGATAGCAGCTCTCTTCTTAAACCGTGCTGTTGTTCAATGTTAATTTAGTTAATACTTTACTAAATCATTAAAATATTAAGAAAATACGGAAGCCGAGAGGGGCCATGCTTGCAATATTTTCTTTAATGCCGTTATCTCGAGATCACGAGTTAATTATTCCGTTATCTCGAGAAAACGAGTTTTGACAGTTTAAGAACAGACTGCTGCGAAAACACACTGATAATCTAATAAACGATATTTATGAATCAAATTTCAAACCCATCCACTGTATTTATTAGAAATGTGTGTTTTTTAAATTACATACGTATTCTACATGACTGCACAGTTCTGTTTGAAACAGCAATATTATGTTATACTTCATATTTACTCAGGCACAAGCTGGCGATGCTGCAACGTTGTTCATTTTAATGTGGGCTTATTTTAGTGGTCAGTCGCTAATTGAGCTTCCTGTTTCTCCAGTTATGAATCCTTGACGAGTCATGGCAGTGATCTTGAAGGCTCAATTGTGTAATCATCCCGTGATCTCGATATAACGGAATAATTAAGTCGTGATCTCGAGATAACAAAACTCGTTTTCTCGAGATAACGGAA
>JAVQJL010078589.1:0-76966 GCA_036024295.1 Nannoperca obscura
CCCCCCCCCCCCCCCCCCCCCCCCCCCCCCCCCGGAAACAAATCCTAAAAAGGGTGTGAATACTGAGATTTGTTTCTGTGTATGTGCAATGTTGCAGAGAATGAAGAAAGTAGTTCAGGAGAGGAATAGGGTAACCTAGTTATTGGTGTTGATCCTCAGCTTGAAAGACACACGTCCTGCAAACTTGTCTCTTTCACTTCCAATGGGAATGTTGTCGGCGTTGATCTTGCACTCGATGTTGACATCTTGATTGGCAGTAATGTTAAGGAACTTGACAGCAACTAAAGGCTGAGAGTAGTTCACCTGCAAAAACAGACCCAAGGACACCTTTAAAAACAGAAACTGTCTGGAGAGTTACCAAAACAAGCTGCTCAGTCATTAATAGAACTGTTTACCAAATCAAGTCAGATTTGGATTCAAAACACAATCTTACCTGAGCTTTCTTGCCATAGTAAGGGTAGTACATAAGGTTAAAAGTTCCATTTGGAGGGAAGTATATCAGCTCTCCAATTTTTTCAGTGTCTTCTCTCTGAGGTTGAGGTGAAAAACAACTTTATTAGTTACAGCGTGAAAGATGCCTTCATACATGTAGGAGAGGAGGAGGTGAGCCTCAGTAATGTCTAACCTTTTCTCTAAATCTAATTTCCCAATATGCACACACTACTATTCTATTAGTACAAAACACTTCATTCTGATCCATATATATACATTTAACTACAATCTACTACGCATGTTTAAGCATAATCTAAAGTCTAAAAACATTGTTTCTGTCCTGTTCTTACCCATTCATCTTTGCCAATTTTGTATTTCTGAGAGTGGGCAAATTAATGGAACATAATGTAAAAAAGGAGGAGAGCAGCAACATACACAAGTGGTACAAATGACATTCAATACAGAGATGAAGGTTGAAACAATATGAACACAGACATTAAAGAGAATAGAGCAGAGCAGTAGGTGGCATATTGCAGATGAGAGTGAGGCACAATAGCTATGAATGGGCTGACATCCAAACGTCATGTTTAACCTTTCATTGTGAAAGACAAAAAGGAGGATTACCTTTGCACCACAGGTGACAAACGGAGCTTGTCCATTCATTCCTGGGCGCATCCCGATCACCTGGTGAGAAAGACAGAGAGCACATCTCCAGCATCATTCTCATTTCACTCTTATCCGAACACAGACGAATGGAAAATCATCTTTAAAATCGCAAGAACGTATTCCAGAAATCAACAATAAATGTGGTAACCACTGACTGTAATCTTACTTAATACTTAATACTGCCTTTTTTATATTCCTGGGATAATCTTTTTCCCAACCAGTTTCATTATCTCAGTCACTACATGTCTCCTAGCAACACCATCCGTTTCCCTTCCCTCTTTCTCTTTCATACTCGATTCAGCTTGATGATGATGCATGGCTTGCCCTCCTGGTATCCATAGTAACGGTCATTGATTCCAGAGCAGTCCTCCAGAATGTTGCGGCTGAACTGACAGGAGCGCTTTGGGTTGTTCTTTACATCGCCGCTGTCCTCCTGCAGAAAGTACTGGTCTGGGGTGCACTCGTCATTTTTCTGGGCCTGAAGGGAGGCGTTGTAGGCTGCAGGGGAGAGAGTGGGGGTGGGGTTTATTTTGTTTGTAAGGGCTTATGACTCAACTAAAACCCTGGCGCAAGGCAATCTCCTACCCGCTGACAGTAAAGGAATTATCTCTTATTAGGTAAAAACAATTCATTCTAGATCGTTGGTTAATCCACAGCAGTAAGCTTTTTGAGTCACTGTACAAGAGCCAGACTTACGTGCCAGGAACTTGTCCAGGGCCTGAGCGTACATGTCCCAGCTCTCAGTGTTCTGAATGTTATAGACGATCTCAAAGGTCTCATCTGCTTTGGGTCTAATCACCATGCCTGTGAGTGACAGAGAGAGACGGCAGGGAGTTCACGACACCGCGGCACCGACTGTGACCTGTGTTCATGCAGCCTGTCATTAGTTACTGCACCTGGTGTGGAGAGCCTGTCTTGCCAGGTGGGTTTGTGGTCATCCAAGGTCTGCAGCATGACATACATGGTGAGTGTAAACATGCCAGCAAGGAATATGTAGAAAACTACATAGAAGAGAAGAATAAGACCTGCAGACAAGGAGAGAAGAGAGTTGTATCAACTGTTTGCAACATCAGTGAAAAAGTGTTATCACAGACATAATAGCAATATGTAGTTTGGCCAACAGCTTACTGAGAAAAGGTAAATCATACAAATCAAGCAAATGAGTTGAACACTGTACAGATACCCTACTGAAACAAATATTTGAAATAAATGTGTCACACAAATCCTATGTACTCAACCTATGTACTAAGGTAGCTAGTTGGTTGCAAGTTAGCTAAACAGCTACGCTAACTATTGTCTCTGCTAAATTCAAGAAGTCATGGTTGTTTTTCCTCAAATTGTTAGATAATTATGATTTTATAAAAGTTGCTTTACACTTAATACCATTTTTAATTGTGATGCGCTCACTCATATATTAACAAACAAGGTTTATAGTCTATATTCGTAACCTACAGAGAAAGTGTTCACTTTAATTACAATAAAATTCAATTCAGGTCAATTCCATATTTTAAACATGCAAATTGGCCTTTTTTGTAACTAGCATATATTGTCTTAGAACAAAATAGCAATGTATTGAAAGAATAACTAATTGAGAAAACTATTAAACTTAAGTAAGTACTTGAGTAAGCATTACACAAACAAGCATTTTTGTCATTTCCAAACAGAATAAGAGCTGCAAGCAACACCCCCTCCACTTATGACCAAATTTAATTAAACAATATAGAGCTCAATAATATGTATTATACTTGATGTTGTGGAGAGGATCCCAGCTCACCATGTCTGAACAAAATGTGATATTGCCTGTATTTACGTGGAGCTTGCTTGAAAGAAGCTCAGGTTATGTGCAGACCCAGCCTTTACTGTTTTATTATTTTACCCATTTTCTCTTTGAAATGGTTGCTGTATTCAGACTTCTATTTCTTATAATGCACTTGTTGATCTGGTGGCTGTGCATTACAATGGAAGGTTTATGATTTATGCATAAAGGCTACGCTAGACTAACATCTGCAAATTTAGGTAAGTGCAGTTCATTTTATAATTACCGTAAAGCGCAAACACGTTTTTAAGTAAGTGGATAATCTGACATTGAATTAATAATGGAATCAGTTTTGATAAAATACTGCGGCTGTGTTGTGTCTGTGCCTGTGGTCACTTTCCAGTTAATCCTCATTAATCTAGAAGCGCTTCATTCCATCTGCCACATCTGCCTCTCTCTTTCTCACTCAGTCACACATGAACAGCCATCCTTTAGATTGTTAAAATATCCCTGATTCCAAAACATGGTCTAAAATAGAGTTACTTTGATCAATTAATGGTCAAAACATAAATTGTATGATTATGCTTTTCTTGCATTCTTGCATGCATTCACCTGTTGAGACAGAATTGTCCCAAAGCCTGAAACATTGTCAAATAACCAGGATTGAATGGCTTGGTTTCTGCTCTGACCAATTTCATTATAGAGTTGCCCTGTCCACAGAGGGGGAGGGACGATGACAGAGGGAGATACAAGAGGAGAACAAGGACCCCCTGGAGACTAGGCCACAGGGTCAGGAGATTACAGGCCATCATAGACTGGGCCTATTTCATTAACAGTGTAAGAAGATGATTGTGATAATGTTACATTAGACAGAAAGTAAAATGTAAATAATGATTGTTTCAATATATGTGTTGATGTTTCTTTCTGATTAATGGTTGACCCCTTTAATGGTTTGTCATAAAAACGTGACATTATAATTTCCCAGAGCTTAAGGTGACATCTTCTGATTGCTTGTTTCATCCAATCAACAGTCCAAAACCAAGAGATATTACATGTACAATATGCAAATCAGAAAAGCAGTAAACCTTCGTATTCGACAAGCTGGAGTGAATTAATGTTTGAAACTTTTGCTCGATAAATGGCTAAGAATTCATAAAAATCTAAATAGCTGCTTATTTATTTTTGGGGACTAATTAATCAATTAACTGACTTGTTTCAGCACCGTATAAAACATTGAAATGGAAATAAAATCATCTGTAATATTGTACCACTCTGTCAATTGAATATTTTCTTCAATGCACAGAGGTTTGATGAACTCTGTCAACCCAATAACCCAGTGATCAGATGTTAAATACGTTTGAAGCAGCTGTTGGGTCCCATCTCAAGCATTCCTGTCTACACAGAGCAGGAGCATATAAATAGCATTTCCAATGACACATCCTTCATTTTAAGCATGACCACCTGAGGCCAGCGTTGGGTAGCAACTGAGTGCCCTGACCCTGTGCCTCTGCTGGATGGCCCCCAGCGTGGAGCTCACTCGCTCAGTCAGCAAGCTCAGTGCTGCACAGTCCTCCCCACACAGCAAGGCTTACAGGAATCCATAACAAAATGTCAAGGGGAATTGGGGGCAGGCGGTAATTACAGAGGGGTATCTTAATGATTTAGAGCTTGTATGGTTTTTTGATTTTATCCAATTTTATCCAGTTCCTAGAATTATTGAAATGAATGAATGGCTGAGTAAGGTGGCACTGAGCATCCCGTCTGTCGCATGGAAAAGACCCAAGCTGAGTCATTAAATATATACAGAGTCATTTCTCCGGGCCCTGGACCAAGCCGGAGGCACTACAGCGAGAGAGGCATCAGAGATGAGATGTGACAAAACAAAATGTTTAAGTGTTTTTCTCTGTCATCCAGTGAGGATGTTGTGCTATCCACAAATATGACACCACCCAGGGGATGTGCACACGGGCATACAGGGTCGAGCAGCTCAGGCAGAGTGGCTGTCTCCCCTGGCAAAGAGGGTGTTAGGTTTACAGTCTGCCCTCTCAGTCTACACTAATGATGGATAGTGAAGCATCTCTCTTTCACCCTGGTTTTGTTTGCAGACGGCAACTGAAAGCAAAGAATAAAAGGCCTGGGCGGGATGGTTCAGCATCCTGTGTTTTCTTCAGTAATAATGGCAGGAGGTGTCTCTTTTCTTTCAGAATTAATTAGGAACACATGCGGCTCAATTGCTTTGTAAATTGGTGATCAAACAGATCTCTGAACTAAAAATGAAATGTTCCAGAGAAAGAATTAATAGCTTTGAGCTGTGGTTCTTTTTATGTCGAACATTTATTATCTTGTATATGGTCTGCAATCTAACACTCATACCAGCATCATTAGGCCCTTTAAGGCTCTTTCCCTATGCTACTGTAAAAGCCCTTTGTTGTTTTTAGAAGTGGGAGGTGCAGAACACTTAATTAGTTCTATTTTAAATAGAGCTAGTTGTTTGACCACGTTTGCCTGGTGTCAGCTGGTGGAAATGTAACATCAAGATTGCAGGACTATTCTGCTTTGTCAAGGCTATTTCCATATCATTACAGCTCTTTAAACAAAGCAGAACACACAAGGAAGTGTCCTGTGTTTCATCCTCAAAGAAGCCTTTGATCTAATGCTCTGAACATACATTATACTGCATAATTATAAGATATATAGACTGGCAAGGGTGTTTTCCTGCCTTTTTCTACGTGCATGTTGAAATAAGTGGGTGTAGAAAATGGATAGATGGGCTGTAAGGCACACAGTCAAACAAGTGGAAGTAGAGATTTAGTTTGTACAGTGTTTGCATCAATAGGAAAATGAGGAAGTGCTATGGTGAAACACAAGTTTAGACCTACATGTAGTGGCTAACTACAGAAATAGCCTAATTAACAGCCTTAGAGAGCACAGCTTAAAAAAAGGCCACCAGACCTTAAAGCACCTGGGACGCACTGAGCTGGATTAAGTCGTACACTGCAGGAGGATTCCAGCAAACGAAGCTACAGTCAATGATTCCCAACTAATGCACTAATACTACGTCCATTCAGGAAACATAATCACCAGAATATCATTGCAAGTAAAATCACTTTCAGCATTATTCCAACCACAAACACCAAACTTCAGTGTTGCGAGATCATGTCCCCAGTGAAAAGATCAAATATAATCTAAGTTCCTGAAAGTGGTTGACTTTGTCAGATGCTTTGTCCTGAATTGATACCCTCCCCATCAGCCAATGAAGTCATTAGATTAGGATTAAATCCCTCACTGATTTACAGTGGGAGGGGTTGGGTTGGAGGTGATACAAATAGCATTTGGACCTGGCTTTACCAAGATTAAAACGCTCCAATGTCATTACAACGGAGCCATATGCGCCCTATCATTTCATAAATCTTTAAAATAGTTGCAGGCCTGTTGTATGGCAGAAAAGGGGACAGTATGTGTGTTACATAGAGGCTGGGACTGGATCTTTTTTCAAACTCTCAGGGTGGGGGGTTGAGGGGTTGGGGAGGGGGGGCTGAAAATGAATGACATCATGTTGAACACGCATTAGATGAAGCTACAGACATAAAAACCTATTTCTACCAAACTTCAGTAACCCATCTCCCTGGAAGAAGAAGAAAAAGTCTTTTCTGCGGCAGAATTCATGTTAAAGCTGGCTAAAGCGCTCGTATTGCTTCCACAGCGAGGAGCTGATGACATGCACTTTGCAACAGAGTGGAAGCTGTTTCAGCAACGCTGCGGTAATCTGGCTAATTCAAATGTAAAATAAGAACATATGCCGCCACCCTTATGTTGAGCGCATTGCGCAGTGAAAGCAGTGCCATAAATTAATAAAGAAAGAAAGAAACTAGCCAGGAGGATTTTTTTTTCTTCTTCGCCGGCTTCTACAGGAGCTGTGCCGCATTCAGATTTCAGCACCAGGCGGTTGGTGGACAGCGACAGCCATCTCATTACCTGAAATAATCCACTCAGCTAACTTCTACCTGGCTACAATTGATATTACAGTTCCACATGTTCATTTCTGAAGGATCCCCCCCCCTCTCGAGCATCATGTCGAACCTTTAGAAGAGGCGTAGGAGACTATGACAGAGACCTGTTACAGAGCCGAGGGACCGTGTTTGCTGCATTGCTGTAGCTGGACAGTACTTACCCCAGCTGCTCGCCGTCCTGCCCATGAACTCCCTCGTCCTCGGGTTCCATATAAAGTCCTTCCACTCGCTTTTTTCTCCATCCTTTGCCATTTTGTCATACAAGTTCGGATCACAAACCTCTACTCAACGTGCCCTAGTGCAATAAGCGCCTGGTTGCAACAATTAGGCAGACAGCAGAGGGAGAGAGTGAGACAGAGAGAGAGAGAGAGCGAGAGAGAGAGAGCCCTACTGTACCACCGCGGAAGAAGAGAGGCAATTAAACAGGTCTACTTAAACACTCGGACCACGCACAAATGAATGCGAGTAGAAGTTAAAAACCCTACTGCAGCCTGTATAATAACGTAAGAATGGACAGAAAGAGGTGGCGGTCCTACACTCAGCACAGACCTAGTAACTGCCCTACCCCCCTAGCTCTTGTCTGCATGCCGCAGAGTTTTGATGAGTGGTGCAGAAATGTAGTGATACTGCGGTAAAGCACTCCCTTCGCCTCTCTCTACAAGACACCCAACCCCCCCCCCCCCATCTGTCATCCCTGACAGAACTGCTCCCGCCTCCTCTCCCGCCTGGCCAATCATCTTCACCGCATTCTCCCTCCTTACAGGCCCGATACACAGAAGACATCCCCACGAGCAAATCGTGTGGTGGCTGAGGGCATACTCTGACTGGCTCTGGGGCCCGTGTCGTCACGTTTCCAAAGAAAGAACAACATATTATTCCTCGGATGTTCCTAAAGTATCTGTGTTTCTTAGTGATGAATTGTAGTCCCCCGTGTTGTGTTTAATTATCCATCCTGAAATCAGCATCGTCTTCATATAACCATATTCATATATATATAAACAGAGCTCATATTTCCAGTTGCCATAGAAGCCTGCCAGAGGGTTTGATTTCTTTCTGTCCTTCTTTTCTATCTTACTTTTCCAGTCAATTATATACTATATCATATAAACTTTCACCTCAGCATGATCTTAATGTAATTTTTTCTAAAACTCATATTTGGGAAATTGTAAAACAAACTGTCTGCATATGTGCCTCATCTATATTTTAGCACTGGTTGCATATTGAAAGGTAAGAATGGCCTATGAAGGGGCTTGCCGTTAGTGGGATCCCTTGTTAACTATCAGAGTGAACTTTTCCTCCAGAATAGTAACTATTTCAAGTGAAGTATATTTAAAAAGCAAACCATGAATGTTGGTTAATGTGTGATGCATTACTCTGAGTCAGTGCAATTTTTGGTTATTTACCAGCAGGAGTGGTGAGTGAAGGTAGCGCCCTCACCTGGACACTAAAGGTGCAGCAACACCTGCTGCAGAAGTGCAGTGGGAACACCATGTCCACTTGCCCACCATGTCCACTGTAAAACATGAGCCATGAAAACATGCAACAATTCTGTTTGTTGTGTAAAGTTCATTATATAAAATTTATTTATAATGACAATATCAATGCAAATATAGCACTACAGTGATTTCCAAGGTACACCGTATCTTACCATATCAATATAGTATGGCACTCATATAATGGCCACTGTTTTAGAAGACACACAAAACCAACAGCTTCTGTAAACTATTTTGGAAATGATACCTAGGGTTTCATATCAGTCCGTGAAAAGGAATCATAGTAAGGTGATTACTTGGTATCTGAAATTAAATTGGGCACATTATTCAGTATCATTGGAAAATTTTCAGTGTAAGGAATCTCTGCATGCATTGCACTTGCCCATTTCCTTCAACCTGACATGTGTTTGTTTGAAAATGGACTCAGTAAGCTTGAAAAAACCTTGACCCTCAAACACGAGCAGGTGGAACTAAAAACAAAAGGCCAAGCAGTGACTCTCAAACATTTAAATAGGTCTTCTTTTCACTGGGTGTACTGTACTGTACAGCTTGGTGCTAACTATCATAAAACAACAACAACCAAGAGACATTCAAGTGCTGCAATACTATTACAGAAGGGCTCACTCTTCAAGGTACAAACTTCATTTCACGTGGCTTTCAGAAATAAAAGAAATATGTAACAATAACCACTATATTAATAATGTGTTTCATGGCAACACCATGTAGTTGAATGAACAACACCAGTAGTTCAAGATAGCAGCAAAGGATTTGAAATGTCAATACAATGAGCTGTTGAAATCTGTACACAAATAAAAACAAATGTAGAAATAAAATGAATAAAACAAGAACACAGCTTAAAGGGAGTCTTGCATAAATTTAAATAAACAACTGTTGGACTGTGCCTTTCTTTAGAGGGCTTACTGTTTATTAGTAGAACTAATGCATGGACTGGCTGCAGCAGATAAAGTACTTAATTCTTTTAGAAAAAACAAGTGAACAAAGTTATGTTTATACATTATATGCTACATAATATGTATTGATTACAAGTATGAAAATGGAAATAATTGCTACATTTTCAATACAGTTGTACATATCTATTTACAGTTCATTAGGGTTTAATTTCTCCTAAGCGTATACCATGTTTTGTGAAGATTGTTCCAGCATTCTGTTTGAGGTGATCAATACTCACAGTCTTATCAGTTGCACCATATTGTACAGTCTGGGTTGATGGGTGTCAGTGCTTGTTTTTCTGTGTGGTGGAACTATCACTAATGTGCAACTGTGGATTAGCATGAGTGATGAAGTTTGTGTACCATTGATCTGTATTTATATTTGGCTGGACTGCACAGCATGTGCCACCTGTTACACCACCTTTTCTAATGACACCCCAAGCAGTATATTCATCTTTTTGTACAACCACGTTATCATAGTGAAGATCTGCTGTATGTAAAAGTCGGACATGATCATCTCTACACATATTCTTTTACAATACTGTATGTCTATCGTGACATGCAGAGAATGACACAGTAAATGTGACTTATTCAAGTCTTAGATATGTATGTTAGGCTAGTTGACACACGTTTTAATAATGTTGCTCCAGCATTGGGAGCATATTGCTATAAAATTGCAGAAACGTTGAGAAAGTAAATAGATTTACATTACAAATATGCAAACAGGTACAGTAGGTAGCTTTTACTCCTCGATGATGATTATTTGCATCCTCAATGACAATCTATTGATACCAAGACATCTCATATGCATTCACGATTTCAAGAAACACTTCAATAACTTATCAATGATTCTTGCCTTTTCTCATCCACAGAGTAGTTTCTATGCGTGTAGGGCAACTGCGTGTTGGAGAAAATACATGATTCCTTTATGTCTCAAGTAGTCAGGAGTAAATTTGGCAACACCAATCTCAGAAAACATCCCACCCATTATTGTTAAGTTGGTGTCTTCATTTAGTAGCAATAATACTGGCGTTTTGTGGCAAAAAAATCATTGGCAATTAGAACACATCAAAAAGGACATAGTACAGAGCAAGTACAAATCACCCGGGTAAGAGATTCATTTAGTCTGATTGTAACACTTATGTTTTTCAACCTCTTTTATCCACCTTTTTTCTCCCTAAAACGAGTTCAAAGTGTCCAGTCAGTTTATCACACAATAAGAGCAACTTTCTCTTGTTCCTCTGTGGTAATTAGCTCACCACAGCCATTGAAAGAACTTTCCAGGTACTAAACCCATATTTACTTTCGTCTCTTTTTAATTGTTCAACCATCTTCAACCCATCTGTGTGTTTAGTCTCTCCTTAGTGCTGTACTTGCTGGCATGTCTTTCCACCTCAGATAGCCGTGTCCCACACGACGGCCTGCGGCCTCTGGCAGGGTGGTGTGCCAGTCTTTCGAGGCTCAGGTGTCCGTCTCCAGCTAGGGAGGATGGGCATGCTGTCCTGCTTGCACAGGCTTTTGTCAGGGCGCCTGTGGGCCTTGATCTCTTTGCACAGGCAGCGTTTACGCTCAATGACTTCCAGCAGCTTGCCGTCTCTCTGGGTCTGCGTTGCGGACTGGGAGGTGCCCCCGCTGACAGGAGCCTGTCCCTGCGCCAGCTGGGCGAGCTGCTGGAACTGCAACTGCAGATGGTGCTGTTGCTGAAGCTGCTGGAGCTGCTGCTTTATCTGTAGCTGCTGCTGGTGAAGCTGAAGTTGCTGCTGCTGCCGGGACACACTGGGACTGCTGGGACTGCAGGGAGCTTGAGGCTGGGCCAGACAATGCAGCTGAACACAGTGGAAAAAGTCAAGTCAGGGAATGCATGAAGTGATGTATGTAGTATTTCAATTTCTAATTTAGCTGCATGATTGCTGCAGTTTTGTCAGCAGTGACAGCAAACACTAGCACGTGGAATAAAACTGCAGTTCCTCTTGACAGCCACCAGGACGCAGCACTGCTTCATCTATAATATACTGAGGGAGGGTCAACCAGCCGCATGAAGACAGTCTGCAGCACACTCAAACTGCGTCAGCACTTGCTATGCAGCCAGAATCTGGGTAAAATGTGCTGCTAGAAGACTGCAGCTCATCACTCCAAAATATAGTACAGCATGTTCTCTCATTCACTATTCTCTCTCATTTCCTGATTACATATTAGCCTACGTCATATACCTTTGCGGCTGTTATTCTTTTGAGGCATGCGAGAACCTTATTCTGCTCAGTGGGCATATCTACCAGCTATAAATAGATCTGCCGGAGCACTGTCTCTAGCAGAAGGGGAAGTAATAATGAGCAATATTAATAAAAATATTAATGTTCACTCCCAAATCTACGTTGAATGAAGTTAATAGAGTCTATAGTTATAAGGCTGGGTGTTATATATTAACCTGATTCAGGGCTTCTCGTGCTGGTAGGCTGCTCTGTCTCTGGACGTCTCCTCCACCCACCTGTCTCATTCCAGCAGCAGAGGAGGAGCGGCCCAGCCGCCCCACTTCTGTAAAGAAACAAACATTACATTGTGTGCCTGCTTATAAGAAAACTGGAATATAACTTTTCATTTGAACACACATAGCTTTGAATGTCTAACTATACCTATGTGAGTTGAGCCACAGCTTTTGTACTTTGTTTGCTCATTATATTTTAAACTACTAGACAATTATAGAGTAACCTCATACTTATGAACAAGGGATATTGGAGCAACACACTTTGAATAAAACAGGTGCGCTTAAACAGAGTTTTGTTCCTGCATCACTTTGTCATTGTTTGTCCATCAGCTGGATATTATATTATAGTATAAACAGATTTCCATTAAATGTATTGAACACATAATTAAATTTTGGTAGTGATCCTAATCCAGACTTACCTACAATAAGATCCTGATAAATTTTTTTATATATTTGTATGGTTAAAAAGTTTAACACTAAAGTGACAGAAGCGATAATTCCTGATCTGAGTGATAATTGGGAGAAACTGAAATCTAACTGTTTAACACTGGTAGGGTTTGCACTTCCTGATATCTTTATACTTTTCTGTAATGTCACTTTACTTAACGCTTGTGCTACCTTGTGGAGAAGACACTGGGTCAAGACAATGGGCCACTGGGTCAATATGACCCGGCAAGGTAGCACAAGGTTTAAGTTGCTTACTTGAAATATAAATTGCACCCTGTCTTTATATATATATATATATATATATAGCTCATATAACTACATTTAATTATAAAATGTTTTAATCAACAAGATTTGTAACAATGCACATTGTAAATACCATGAAATGGGGCCAGGGCTCACAAATGTATGTGTGCAGGGATATGGGCTTGTTTATGAAACACTTCTGTTATGTATTGGCTCTGCTTCAAGGAAGGTATTACACAGATTCTCAAGGTAAATTGTATCTCTCTGTTTCTGAGGCCTTGAGTGCAAATGCAAAGAGACTGACAAAGAAACACAGAGCTTCAAGGCTAATATCAGATCAAAGGATGCAAAGGAGGCAGAGCTGTTAGCCTTCTGTGACAGGCAGAGGAGAGGAGAGGAGAGGAGGTAGCCTGCTAGTTTAATTCTCCACTAAGTAACTTGGATGGGGAATATCCATCTTTTCCTAAATTAGAGGGTTTAAGGTCTCATTTGATGTCAAACAAGGGCAAAAATCAAGTTAGTGTATCAAGTGTTAGACACCCCACAGAGCCAGCAGAAAACCACCCATGTAAATCTGCTGCTATAGTTTCTTTCTAAATAGGGTTTTGTGGTTAGGGGCTCTGACGAAAAGATTACAAACGCTAAGTGTTTAGTTACCTCCATTGCGACAGGCAGGGAAAGTCTGGCAGGGAAGAGGCAGACCGACTCTGGGCAGGGCTCTGAAACCAGGGCTGCTATCCACACCGGCCAATGACTCACTGTGACCAAGAGCCCTGCTGGTGACACTACCAAAGTGGACTGGGATGCCTGAGTGGCCTCCTCGAGACCCCATGCAGAGGTCCTCTTTATCCATCCTTAACAGGGCATCTGCGCTGCCATTCCACGCACGCCCTTCATCCTCTGACACAGGGGAAGGAACAGAATAAATATTTCAAAGAACGTTTAATTTAAAATACCTTTAAAAGCCCGATTGTTTTTCAATACAGCATCTGTACTCTGTATTCAAAATGACCTCTCACTTACTCTCTGTCTCTCTGCTCCCATGGCTGAAGGACAATTTCCTCTGCATAGGCCAGTAAGATCCCTCATCTGCAGCTAAGCTGGCGCTGCTGTCCCAGGGCATGAAGCCAACTTTTGACTGGAGGGACGCAGACCCTCCGTTACTCTTGATTGCCCCCTCACCTACACCAGTAAGACTTGAGGGCTGTTGCAGAGACGGCGTCTGAGAGCTTCCTCTCAGGCTCTCATAAGCCGGCGGTCTCCGAAAGCCTCCTGAGGGGTAGGTCCACAGCAGGGGGCTGTCCGAGGAGGGAGGCTTGTACGCTGGCAGGCCGTGAGGAGTGTGAGAGCGAAGATGGGGCCGAGAATGAGGACGCTGGGAGGATAATGGCGTAGGAGTTGAGCTGGTGCTGCTTTGAGATGTTTGGCTGCTAGTGGAGTGAGCATGATCCAACTGTAAGGAGTACAGCCCTCCATCCCTATCACGATCCCTTTCTCTATCTCTGTCTCTTTCTCTGTCCCTGTCTTTATCTCTATCTCTGTCCCTGTCTCTGTCCTTTTCTTTCTCCTTGTCTCTCTCCCTGTCTCTGTCTCTACCCCTTTCTCTCTCTCTCTCTCTATCTCGGTCCCTATCCCTGTCCCTGTCCCTATCCCTGTCCCTGTCCCTGTCCCTATCCCTGTCCCTATCCCTGTCCCTGTCCCTATCCTTGTCTCTGTCTCTATCCTTATCCCTGTCTCCTTTATCAGACTTCAAAAGGAAGCTAACAGACTTGCCTTCCTTGCCTGTACTTGAGGTTTGGGTCTGGACAGTCGAAGTCTGAGAACTGCTCTTGTTTGGAACAGGGGAGTCTCCTCTTTCTGGCTTGCGATAGTGATGGTAGTGCGAGGGGCGATGATGAGGGTGGTGGTGGTGATGGGAGAAAGGAGAGGTGGATTTGGAGGAGGGAGGCAGAGGTGTGGAGTGGCTCCTGGCTCTCAGGCCAGGAGCAGGTCCTAACTGGGCGTCTCTGCTGTGTTTGTCCTGCTGGGTTGCACTTCCTCCTGATGACTCCTTGGATACAGGAACATTAGAAGAAGTGGAGGAGGTGGTGCTGGCTTGAGTTGTCACACTGGATGTTTGAGTTCCCATTTTAGCAGAAGCAGACGCCTTGTTTTGCACTCCAACCCCGCTGGAGGCTGCTGCCGGCTGAGGGAAGGCAAGCAGTGGGGGCCGGTGCTGTAGAAGATTAGGGAAAGGGGCCGGGATCTTCGTGTTGGACTCGGGCTCGGATTTACTCCCCTGCAGCAGGTAGGGAGTAGGAGCTCGTGGAGTGTGTGGACTGGCGGAAAGGACTTGGGGGATAGGGGTGGAGGATGCTGAGGAAGGCAGAGGAGATGAATGGGATATCGACACGGTAGCTTTGGGTTTGGAGTAGGAAGGAGAGGAAGAGGAGGGGCGTGGCAGAGAGGAGGAGCTGCTGGAGGAGGAAGGGGTGACATGAAAGTGTTTAGAGTTTCTCAGTTTTTCATGTTTTGGAGGGAGGTGTCTCTGAGACTCTCTGTCCTCATGCAGCGGGTATTTCATCTCCTCATAGATGGCCTCACTCTGGTCTGAGTCAGAGTCAGGCGTGGTGGCCACAGGGGTGACAGGGTGGGGAGTGGCTGTCTGGTTTTCTCTGGTGAACACTTGGCCCACCATCTCTATATAGACGGGCTCATCCTCCCCATCTCCAGTCTGAATCTGAGAGTCTGCTGCCTGGAAAGGCAAGGATGTGGCAGAAGGAGGCACGCGTGGAGGAAGAGGGTCAAAGGAAAGCTGGGTGCTGGGACTTCTCTTAGGCTTTAAAGGAGGCACCTTCTTTGATCCAATCTCTCCAGAGTCAGACTTTTTCATGGCTGTAGGAGAAAAAAATATATGCCTGTCAAGAAAAAAGCAAATTTTTTCTGTAGAATATGCACCTGAAAACACGTTTCTTACCATTTTTCTTCTCTGACTGTTTGGCCTGGGAGTGAGTGGACGTAGTAGGAGGCGGTGTCTCAAGAAGTCCTCTGCTGTCAGCGGATGAGGCGCTGAGACGTGTGCTGGGGTGACGTTTGGGTTTTGCCGGGGGGCAGCGGCCTCCGTGTTGGGATTGGGTGTCGGAGTAATCTCCGTTCTCAAGACTCGTGTCCCCGGCACCGACAGCATGGCAGGACTGCGAGCGTGGCGCCATGGCGGAGGCACAAGAGTGAGGGGACAGGTCCTGGGAGGCTGGCATGGTCATGAAACCCATCCGGAAGTGCCGGCGGAAAGAAGCCAAGTCTCTGACTTTGCCAACAGTGGCTGACGAGTCGTTTTGGGTGGAGCTGTAGGTTGGGAATGGGGTTGGGATGGTGTGGATGGAAGAAAAATGTTGAAGCATGAAGGAATCATAGTTAAGTGCAAAACATTAATGTACTAGCCTTTATATTGACCTCCCTATTTCTGCGCTCGCTCTTTGGTCTTCAAACATCGCCTTTGCTATAAAGAAATGCCTGCAGGGTTTTCACTGCAAAAGGGAAAGCCCTGGAGGCTCCTCCATCTAACGCATACATATATCTTTCCATCTGAATTCCTCCACATCTGCTTACCCCTCAAACGCATTCAATAAGGAAATTCCCCTGTCAAAAACACTTTTAGTGTAAACTGTGCTGCTGGAGTTCCCTTATTCTTTATATCTTCATATCCTCAACCCACATCTGTAGCCGGCTCTCATGATCACCAGAAGCCTTTAATCTGTTACCATGGGAACAGTTGTGATTTTCATGTATTTGATAGTTTGTCTTTGAAATCATCACTGGTACAAGCTCCCACAACAATAAATAAAACTGACAAAGAGAAAAATCTGACAAAATATTGCAGTGTTTTACCAAACTGATAGTTGGAACTACACTGTGGTATTGTTGTATGACTGTGTAAAATGTACTATATACCTTTTATTCTATTGCATCCAGATGCTTATTTTTATGTCATTGTAATAGCATGTCTGTGCACAAAACTCTTTGGTCTTCTGTGCAGATTACAAAAAGCAAAATAACTTGTTTGAAAGCATGTTGAAGAATTCATTTTGAAGAGCATTATATACACACCCCAGACCCTAAATAATTACTAAACCAGAATGAAATCAAATGTGCTAAGTTGCTGACAGTTTAAAGTCACAGTTCAGACATAAATGTCAGTGGTTCAAGTTGTTGACATGAAACTGTGAGGTTTCATGCCCTGCTGAGTTCAGCAAAAGCTTGCAAAATGGCTTCTGATAACCCTCTGCTTGCTTGTCTGCTTTAGAGATATGTGGTGCAATGGTGTGGTGTCCTCACCAGGGGTGTTACGCTGCTTCACCCCACAGCAACACAAGATTAGTCCCTGGCTTTTAAGCTAACTTCGATCGAACAAGATTGTTAAAGTTACTGTACTTTCACAAAATGTCAGAGAAGAGAGAAAAAACCCTTCACATCTGTGGTGGAAATACCATCAATAGGAGTAAAAAGATTTTATTCAAGTTTTTTACTGCACTGATGCAGGAAGAAATCACATTTTCATCAGGCTGATTCTTATTCCACGTATGTGTTTACATCTCAGCCACAGAGATACAGGAAACACATCTGGATAACCACATCTGGGTCTATACTGCAAGAAATTGTGTTTCTGAGTGTGTAATTAAATAGATCAAATGCACGATGATTCTGTGTGTAAATGATTCATCATAGTACAGCAACATATGACTATAGGTCATGCAGTACTCTCTTTTAGATCACTTCCGATCCCTGTGAGGCAGTGAAGCACAGAAGAAGACAATTGGAGCTTACAATTTGCAGTCAACATTGCAAGCTGCAGAAGCAGAACTCAGGCTGCTCATCGTGGAAAACACAGAGGCTCCTACTTTCTTCTTCATCAAATCACTGTGTGAGGCAGTGTGTGTGCCCTAATATGTGTTTAGATGTGTGGTATAGCTACAGACTGTGTTTACATCTGTGCAAGTACGTTGTGCCCTTGAACGCCTTTAGAGATGCACTTGTGACTCCTCACAATCGACATAGATACTACAGGGCCATATTTAGCCCAGAACAGAGGCTGAGCAGCTCTTTCTGGTAGCCTGAAGTGCTCTGTTTTTTCTTCTTAGGGCAGAACAATCTCTCAACATCTTGGAACAGAGACCAAAGACTCAGCAGACTCTCAACTCTTTATTCGCTTCTTTTCTTTGCTGCTTTACATTGTGCACCTAACCTATAGTAACTTGTACTTATAGCAGTAGTTTGACAATTTGAGTAAAAACGTTTTGTCGACAGATAAGAAAATGTATACAAAAAACTGTACTAGAGAATGAGTGTTAATAATTTAGAAAAGTGTAGTAGCTCAGGTTAATAACAATTAATATAAATAATTAATAATAATGGTATTATCTGATGTTCTGTTTTAATCATGAATAAAGGTGAGTGAGTAATGATTTATCAATCTGAAATATATCAAGGAAATGTATTATCCTCCTGTCTCGCTAGCTCTGTTCAAAATCGACTGACTTGTCTGTATGAATTTGAGGTATCTCCAAATTATTTCTCACAAATGTTACAGTATGATCTAGAACAAAAACAGTCCTTGTGCTGTGGAGAAAAATAATCTGTCTTTGTTATCCTCAAAATCACGACTGCCAGCAGACGAAGGTTACATATTCATCCCAACAAGCACCAGAAAGAAGCAGGGAGAAATGTACATCATTGTCCCTGCCAATCACCCCCATGTGAGGCCATATACTGCGCCTTCTGTAGCCTTTTGAACAACACTTTAAGTAGATTTATCTTTGGACAGACTCTTGAATACCACCTCTTCCTCAGAGTACAAGATATTCCCAAAAGCTTTTAAGACTGTGGTGATAAAGCTCCTACTGAAGAAATCCAGTTTAGATAATTCTGCCCCTAGCAGCTACCGTCCTATTTCTAATTTACCTTTTTTTGGGGCAAAGTTTATGAGGGGGTTATGTTTAAACTGCTGAATGATATATCTGTAAAAAAATATATTTATATTATCTTTGAGAACATCCAGTCTGGTTTGAGGGCAAATCAGAGTTGTCTCTTGTTAAAGTTTCAGATGGGTTAAGGTTGAGCAGCTGACATTGAGTGTGTGGCTGTCCTCATTCTGTTGGACCTTCCTGACATATATGACACAATGCATGACAGTTTAATTGATTGCCTTAAGTTATGGGATGTCTCTTGCATGTTTTACGCAGATCTTAATCTTCTTAAGTGAAACTGCCTGATGGTCTGACTCAAGGCATTAAAGCACAAGCTTTGACTATCGATTCTTCTAACATTATTATTGTAGTAGTCTTTGCCAGCATGTGACACACTTTTATAGGTGCCCCTAAAGCAACCAACAACTGAAATAAGTCTTCCAATTGTAACTATTCCTCTCTAATGAATAACCACACTGATAATAACTTCTTGAAGCTTCCAACAACACAATACTCGTGTTTGTCTGCCTGAAACATTTTAGATGTTAACCTTACCTTTAAAGTTTTTTATTTATGTGACAAGGACTGCTTTGTTTATGAGGCCGATGTGACGTGATGAGGAATACGTTCACATTCAGCTGCCATGACAGGTGCAATAAATCATATTCACAACAAACTGAATGAACTCAAATCATTCAGAACAGGTCTGTCATTTGAAGGTCTTAATGTGCTTTGAATCATGTGATTTAGATCTTAAGGAGTAAATAACAAATAGCTCTCTTCTGTGACACTGATGTATGCGTAAAAAGGACATCATAGGGATGTGAATCTTGGAATGATTCCCTGTTCGTCTCAATATATAGTTGGCATTTTAATAGTAATTCAGGATTCAGGGTATGGCGTCAATGGTTTGATACAATTGGATAAATTATAGCTTTGATTGGAATTTGTATATTTCATATTTCAAAATATAATCATCATCTTTGCAAGAATTAATAAAACCTCAGCTGGCAGCAAGGTTTACCTCCACCAGTCCTCATTACGGGCGATAGTCTGTCTGCCTGTATTAGTGGCATGAGAAACTCTCTATTTTTAAAACTCATATTGAAACTCACCTATTTACCATTCTGTGTCTCCACAGCCGTCTCTGCTTTATAAATGTGATTTCTCTCCTGAGGGCCTCGAGATCTCAAACTGTCTAAGAGTGCCCTTCATGCAGCTTCCTTTGCCCCCCAGCTCTGCAGCCGTTGCCGGTCCGGCCTTGAGTCCATTTGGTTTCCAATTCCTTCGTCCCTGTGCGGTTTCATCCCTGACCCTGCCCTGTTCGTAATCATCACTGGTCGTGTCCTGCCTCTCACCTCTGCTGCTGTGGCCCAACTTGGCTCAGCTTTCATCGCTCATCATGTCCCGCTGTCCCACTTGCTGCCCTACACCTCCACTGGCTTGATGCTGCCATGACGCTGATCTCTGCTGCCAACACGAGGGCCTCCAATTACCGCTGTGAGTCAGAAAGCACTGGACGGCGCTTCTAAACAAACTGTGTTGTCTCTGATGTGCTCCCTCTAGCCCCCGTGGCCTACACAGCGTGGAATTTGGTGAATTATAGGTGACTCACATTTGAACAGTACATTTCTCGTCTGTCCCCAAAACACACGCTCAGATACTCGAGATCACTCACTCACCCTATGGGCATGCGCACACTTTTCAAGACAATACTGTCACGATTCAGAGTGTGATGATGTTATGTTGTTGACATCTTTTTTGTCCACTTTTGTAGAGTGCTTGAATTAGTTCTATTATAATTGTTTGTTTTGATGCTTGGCTGTCTGTCTAAAATGCAGTTTAAATACATTTGATTTATTTTCACCCTAACATCACATAAAATGTGTATACATTAAATTTAATTTTAAAAATAATTAAATAAACTTAAAATTAAATCATTATTAATATTATTGACAGGACCAACATTTAGTCTCTGTTGTGATTTATAATGATTACATTGCACTTCTGCTGGAAGACGTCCACACAGAGAAGCTGGACCTGATACATCAGCAACTAACTGTGTTGTGATTGTGGAGAAATTGGAGCCCTGAACACACACAACACCTCGTTTAACAACAACTCTTCAATCCTACTGAAAGAGCAGTGCTGGCAGGCCAAGTATTCACATAATAAAGTACCAAAACAACAATCTGCATTACAAGTGAAAGTCCTATGTTCAAAATCCTACGTGGGTCAAAGTTAATCCTACTTAAAAGCATTATCAGCAAAATATACTTAACGTAAAATGGCCCCCCAGTGAGTGCTTTAATGTTATTATCATGACATTATTTGATTGTTAATACTGATGTAGCTGGTCTACGTTGGGTCGTTTAGTCCAGTGGTTCCCAACCTGTGGGTCAAGCCCCCTCCAAACAAAAAATCTGATGGGCTGTGACATGTTTTATGTTTAATCGGGAGGGACAAAGCAAACAACAAAGTTCTGCTAAATAAATGTATTTTTTCCCCATAATCTTTGATCATTTGACCTCTGTGGGCCTCAAAGGGTTAATTAAATGAGCTCCTGTGAGAGGATTAGAGGGGAATTTTTTATTTGGTGGAAGTATTAACTAATCTGCACCTGAAACATGACAAGGGACCAAACAACATTTTTTTTCTAGTATGGATTGTAAAAGGCTGGGAACCACTGGTTTCATTCTTAACAATGTGTTGTATTTTATTAGTTCTTCTAACTGTAGCTATCAGATGAATGTAGTGGAGTAAAATGTACAATATTTCCCTCTTCACTGAAGTGTAGTAAAAGTAAAAAGTGTCATGTATTGGAAATATTTAAGTACATCAAAAGTCCTTAGTTACTTTCCAGCACAATATGCAGGTGGAGCTTCAAGGCCTATTGTTACTATATATTCCATAAAAACTCATTACAAGCAATGTTTTCTAATTCACTTGAAATTTGTACCGAATTTTGAGTGTGTGAAACCTTTTTGGCAACTTATACACCGTTTATGTCTTCATTGATACAAAAACCAAACTTTTAATTGTTTATTCTTTTAAGCTTCATAGGAAAACTGGATTTCAAAATAAAACGTTAAAGGAGTGAGTGACCCACATTGATATGACACATTACTGTGAATTAAAACAAATGGCCTTACTGAAGCTTAAAGGTTAGATCCTCTGGTGTAAAGATTAAATAATCACAAGTGTATTGAGACAAATGAGGCAACAACTCTATTTAATTTTCTTTTTCATCAGTTTTGGCCCCCTTTTGCCCTCTGACATTTTGGCTGACATTATAGTAGTTTATCTCAGCTACAGAACATATCAAATTCATTATGAAGCTCTACTATGCAAATTTGTGAAAAGACTTTTCAGGCAAACCCAACTGAACTTCATGAACTGTGCTTGGAATTAAGATTTTGAAATTAAACTCATTCATGCCGGCTAAGAGGTTTATATCCCCGCTGAACTGAACTCTAATGTAATCCCACATATGCAGAGCTCCTGTGAGCTCATCCTCTCACCTCTTTTTACTTCCCTCTTGGTCCCTCTGCCTCCAGTCCAAACGGCTCTTACGATACAGCAGGTTCATGTCGCTGCGGGGTCGCTCCTCCTCGCAGCCTATCACAGCGCAGTGTAGCCGCTTGCTCCGCCTCTCTATGTCACGCAGGAAATGCTCGACTGCCACATCCTGGGTAGAGCCAGAGCTCATGGTATAGAAGAAGACTCGGAGGAAGGGGACGTATGTCACAGGCAGCCCCCTCCAACTCACCTAAACAAGAAGAAACAAGGGCAATGTTTGAGCTTATTAATCATTACAAAACATGTTAAACTGCTTCCCAGCCAACTTGCATCTGACAAGATTGACAGTGATTACTTGGTGATGTCGAGGCGCACTATGAAACCCAAATAATCAAACTGAAATTACTGGCAGAACTTTAGGGGAGTCAGCTTATCATGCTCACTGTGTCATAGTGAACAATCCTGCCCATTACTCCTTCTGACAGCCTTCAAAGCAGAGACACAGTGATACATGATGATAGAGGTTGCAGTTTTGTTTACCCCTACCTCTAGTGTATCACATGGAAACTATTTATATTTTCATTATCCAGTTATGAATATTTGAGTAAGCATGGTAACTCAGCTGCAGAGCATCTCTGGCTGCAGGCCCTGGGATGGCCTAGCTAAGCCGGTCTGCTAGCCAGACAGTAATGCAGTTTGTCATATGTAGCGCATGCACAGCTTCCTACTCACGCTCACCCCATGTAAAGTCAGGCTTGTTGTGGGGCAGATATCAACAGTGTTTTCACGTTGGAGAATGTGACTGTGCAACGCAATTGGCTAAGAAAAGCGCAGCTGTCAGCTGATGCATGTTTCTAATGTTTTTCCATCATAAATAGAAACAGAGTTGGAATGTTTTTTTATTGGCGGACACTGGAGCATTATCATTTGTGCCCTTGGCATCAGTTTGTTTTGAGTTGAACAGCACTGTAGTCTGTAACTGTATGAACTGCTTCATATGAGATGTGTTATGCTAAGCTTCATATACTGTGTTTGCAACATTATTATATACATAAAAAATCTAGAGATCTAAATTAATGAGCTCTGAATTATGCTTTAATACTACTTGACTAAGAACGCAAGCAGCATTAAAAGGGCAAAAAAATACATACAAAACACACATTTACACTTTGCAGCAGTGTAATAGCTTTTCTACTTCTGTTCCTATTCATTTACCACCAACTGCTCAGCATCCTTACTCTTCAAAACAATATCTCAACCATATCTCACTGTAAAGACAACAACCCCACAGAGCATCAGGCACTGTCACCTGGGCCAGGCGACATGTTGAGCTGTGTAGCTGTGTGTGATTCTTTTGTCACGGCCCAGTGTGTCATCCAGTGTGTCAGCGTGGCTACTGCTATTCTTGTATCCCACAGCCCTGACCACAACCTCGACCGCTGTTGCTACCATGCTTGCTGACTCAATGTTAATTAGGTTAGGGAGCTGCGACTGTAGGCTGGGCTTTTGTTAACTGGAGCTTTGATTTGGGTTTCTAGGATCTGGCAGCTGAGCAGGCAGCCCTGCTATTGCTGCATTACATGCTGTGGGATGGTGTGCAATTAGCCGAGCTGAAAAAAACAGGAGACCTTCGTCTTACATGCATAGGCAGGTTTGTCCGATCAAACTGGGCTACAAACAATATTTTTACAGGCCGACACAAAACATGCGGTACGCTCAAATAGGTTGGCTGGAATCAATCCCTGGGGTCACGTTTAATCCCAAATAAATTCAGAGCATTTAGCAAAATGTTCCAGGAGCATCTGTAGGGTCAAGAGTCGCTTGAATTCCTCTCATTAGAAGCAGGAGGCAGATGGAGCCATGATTCATATAACTGGATCTGCATGCAACGCTGCAGACTACTCAATCATGAGCATAAGCAAACAGATCACACACACACTCAAATCTGCCATACATGCTAAACACACATGCACACAGGGTGTGAAGCAGTAATTGCAAACGCTCAGTAGCTGATTTGAGTGTGGGTTACTGGGAATTTAGATTATTACCAACAGAAAAATGCAAAACATTTGGAGTATCATCTCTGGTTGTAAGAAAGAGCTAAGTTACGAGGGAAATATTACGCAGTAAAATTATTATCTTTGACTGTACATTTGAGGTATCTTCTGTCTTTCACTGCTGCTTGCTGCAGCCCTCTGCCCTCCAGCCTCTACTACAGCAAGTGGTCCTGTAGTGTTGCTGCACCTCACTGTGAGTGAGGCAGTAATGCTGCAGAGTGGAGGGACACATCACATCACTGGCCTGGCCTGGCCTGGCCTGGAGTGAGGGGCAATAGTTCTACAAAACACATTCAAAATACACATTTATTTACTTTGCGGTATATTATACCTTTGTGTTTTGCACACATCACGATGCAGACAAGATAATATCACTAATACCAACCTGCCTCCTTTTTTGATTACTAAGCATTCATAAGATGTATTTGCCTTTGCAAAACTGCTCGAATAGAAGCAGTTAAATTGAAAGGGCAGATAGTACAGAACATCTTGTTCATTATAGACATAATCTTCTTTCTTCTGCACATCCAGTCCTAGGATGTTTGGGTTTACATTCTTCCGAGGCTAAATTAAATAGCAAATTAGCACTATTAAACTGTGTAACTTAAGTATGTGACATTAAGTAAGGTAATTAGGAAAGAAATCTGTGGGATTTTGTATATCCACAGATGTTTATGTCTATGTGTGTATATGTATGTACATATGCTTGAGTTTATTCAATTTCTTCCTAATACCTCAGCCATTTCTGCCCACCGCTGTACAGTATCATAATTTGACCTCACAAGCGCATGGTACACAACAGTAACCGCACTGGAGCCAGACACATTGAAGCAGTTCGGAGAAACAAACTGGGAGAGAGGAAGCAGCGCAAGAGGACGGAGCAAAACGAACAGGAGAGAGAATGAGCAGCTTGAGACGCACACAGCTAGAGAGGAGGAGAGACCGAGGCAGCGGGAGAGAGATGGGAGGGAGCGCGGTGAAAAATGAGGGAAGCCAATAAATGGAGAGTCGCTGAGGGATCAACCGGGCTGAAGATAAATATGATTAGGTGAAAAAAACAACTGGAGACAGACTGATGGAAGGGAATATTGAGGCAGGGAATATGAGAGTGGAGGGAATACGCAAATGGAAGCAAGTGCGAGGAGGAGAGGACAGAAAAACAGTGAAAGGCAGCCAGACTACAAGAATGGGGGAGGGAGGTGAAATCAAGCCTCTCACACTAGTCGCTGTGTGTGGTCTCCTAGCAACACTGTCAGCCATGCATCTCTTCCTTAGCTACTGAATATGCACAAAGCAGGACGTCAGCCACATACGTGATGATCCCGGAGTTAAACCTCACTGCGGCTTCATTTGTAACTGAGCCTCCAGTAACAATATATCTCAGGTATCCTAAACAGAGATACTCTCTGTTTCCAATAGCAACCATACAACCTTGCTGCTAACATTCATGACGTACAGAGCTACACTGCATATTGTATAAATGTCAAATAGGCTGCTAATTAGCCATATCAGTAGGAAAAAATAGAAGATGTGACTAATACACTCAAAAAGAATAACATTAAATGTTTTGATGAATGCTTTGAAATGCTCAGCTTAATCCCTACTCTCACTTATGCCTCAAGTCTGGATATGGGAAGCCACATTTTTAAGAACATCAGGTGTAGATGTTTGCAGTATAGTCAAATATCACCACAGTGGGAAAGAGAGAATTTGAGTGGAATAGATGTGAGTTTGATGTGAGTGTGAGCTTGGAGAATATCTGCCCCAGCTGATAATACCAAGACTGGAATACTAAACCAGGAGCCTCATGAAATCACACCTGGTTCCTCTCATGCAACTGGTCCACTAATCACTGATTTACTCCCAAATGAGTTTCTCGTCAAACACCAACTTCCACAATGTGCTGGATGTTCTGAACAAAACCATCAGACAGATTATGACAACTTGATTCAGTGGGGAAAATGAATCATTCCGTCTTTCAGACAAACCCATGTCAGTTGTCTGGATGAGACGACTACCTTCGTCAACAGCAAAGTGTGATGTGACAAGATGCGTCATTTCAACACTGTTAAACTGTTGGCAAAGCAAAACCAGCTTTCAGAAGATCAATTTTGACAAATGGAGAGGATTCGCTTTTCTTTTGAAATCTTTTTTACATCCAAATGCACAACTAATTAGTTGTCAAACTCTTAAAGGCACAACTCCTTAGTAGTGATTGTGATTATGGGTCACAATAGCATGGCCGTGCTACTGATATCAGTCCATTAATATGATTAAAACTAAATCATAATTATTAAGTTTATATAGTGAAAAATAATGTAAAGATTTACAAACAACAGTAATAGTTTGATATTTTGGAAAATACGCTTTCAAGAGTAAGAAGAGAAGATTGACGCTACTTTTATATTGGTACAGTGAAGCATGTAAGCTTAGCTTAGCACAAAGACTGGAAACAGCTGGCCTGTCTCTGTCCAAAGGTAATAAAATGATCCTACCAGCGCCTCTAAAGCTCAGTAATTAACATGTTATATCTCATTTGTGTAATCTGTACAAAAACTGAGGTTGTGGTGTTATGTGGGGGTTATGTGCAGGATTAATTCTTGGCCAGTTGCAGTAACATCCTGGAGTCTCAGTTGGTTGCCTGGCAACCTCAGACTTTGTTTTTTGTACAGATTAAACGAATGAGATCTAACATGTTAATTTGTGTTAATTAATGAGCTTTAGAGATGCTAGCAGGTGGATTTTCTTACCTCTAGACACAGCCAGCCTGTTTCCATTGTTTGTGCTAAGCTAAGCTAACTGTGGGTTCTAGCTTCACATTTAATGTACATGGAAGTGGTGTCAATCTTCTCATCTATCTCTTGGCAAGGAAGAGAATGAGCACAGTTTCTAAAATGATTAAAATTTCCTTTAAATGTTTCATTTTATTTTGTAATTTAAATATTTCAACCAATCAAAATCAAGATGAAATAAAGGAGAGACTGGTGTTTTCTGACAAAGACTAGTTTATATTTCAAAAGTTAACATTGTGCTGACAAAGTACAAACATGTTTGCACAATATTAATGGCCAGATGTCACACTTTCTGTCACACAGAAACTCAACTTCCAATGAGAGATATTGTCTGAAACATTTTGGATTATTTATGCTGTATCACAATATTTCTCTTCTGATGTGAACACACTCAAACCTCTTATAACCTCTCACCTATTGTCAGTGGTGGTGAGGTGTCATGATCCACAAATCGACCTACAGCTCTATAAGGAAACATAAGTTGCTCCTAAATTAGAATCAATGACCCTGTTCACTGTTTGAATCTCCAGTTTTCTCATCATACATTAGACTCTCCAAATACTGTGTTTGGTGTTTATGTTTATGTCTGTTTTGGGGTCTAAAGTCAGTCTGGGGTGCTGAGTTGGGCTGTAAGAAAAATGATCGTTGAGCCCAACCAAATAAAACTTGTTTAACCGTTTAAAAGTCTCAAGTGCTGTGAGGCACACTGGATGTTGCCGTCCTCAGCCATATTGCATGTGACTGTGAAGAACCTGACTTCAGTTCTTTCAGACTGAGAGATATGTCTGCCTTTAAACCAAAATCATTGAAAAGCTTTCATTCTTCCAGGCTGACCTGCAGGCTAGAAACCACTTCAAGCAACAGCTATTGCTCTGTGGGCTTTTACACGCTAGTTAGAGCAAAAACAAACTCAATCTAACCCTCCCTAACGACAAAAGAGTCATCTGAGGTAAAAACCTACCCGTGCTTGAGCTCATCACACTGTAGTGTGTTCAACAATCCAAGCAACCAAATGAGTCCACCCTCTCGTGGATCTTGTTTCCGTCACTACCGACTGCTCCAGAACACTCCAGGCCGCTCCTCCCATCTCCTAAGAAATTTTGATATGCTGGATTTTCTGATCTACCCACCAGGCTCAAAGGCATTGTGTGCATTGCACATTGAGCCTAAAAAATATGTATTTTGTAAGTGTGTCTGCGGTAAGAGGAAAAGGAGATTGTTCAAATAATTCCCTCATTATGCATTGCTTAACCAGAAGTCACTATTTTCACCTTTAGGTTGTATTATTTGCTCTTTGCTGCTAGAGCATGCCTCAACTTTTTTTCATATACTGCTGTTGTGTGCTGAATGCTCTACAATATTGCATTGTGCAGTGAAATGCCTGTGGCTGATGAAAATGGACAGGAGGAGGAGGAGGAGGAGGAGGAGGAGGAGGAGGAGGAGGAGGAGGAGGAGGAACATGCAGAGGCTGATGTATCACTCCAGCCAGCAATGGCAGGCACATGAGAGGTGTAGAGGAATTGAGTTGAATTTTTCTCTTGACCCTCTTTCTAATGTTTTGGACATGAAATAAATAAAAGAATAACCTGGTCACATGGAATGAATAAAAGCTTAACAGCATGTTGCATATTTCTTATTTTTTTAACAAAATGACAAAAAAAATCAGAGGTCAAAAGCCTATATGCACTCACTTAAATATACATCCACAAGACACTTTGCACTCTTTGAATTCTCCTCCTTGGCGTTGTACAAACTGAGTGACCATTAAATTTTTCATGGACTGCAACCAAAAATATCCTATAAAAAAGCTTTCTCTGTTTTCCCTCGCCCTGTGCCGCCAGGACACGGCCTTGAGCCACAACAAACCTGCAGAGATGCTTAATGTTTGTCTCAGCTATTCACCTTTTCTGCCAACAAATGAATCCATTATTGTCGCTGTGTGTGCATAAGTAAACATCTGGATTGTGACCAGTTAAAAATGTAAAGAGCTGCAGTTACAGATCATAACCTTCTACCAAATAAATTAAAAAAAAAAATATATATATATATATATATATATATATACCACTTATTATTCATTTTCTGGTCAAAAAGAGACTGCCAGTGAATGACCTCCCAAGCCCCATTTCCCACCTCAGCTTGCCCTTGTCTTCATCATCTTCTGCTGGAATCTGCAGTAACCAAGGTGACCCACTGCACTTAGCATACATGAACACTTAGCAGGCTTACAGATCCATAAGCCCTTATACAAGACTGGACACATTTTCATTCAATCTATGTTGTTTGCTTGTCGCACACATATTGGGTCCAACATTTCGTGGCACTACCACATCATATTGAAGAATAAAAGAAGCACCCAGGGCAGACTTTACCCTGGGAGTGACACGTCGACAGAGACAAAGAGAAGAAATGAAGAGTGAATAATGAAAGCAGAAGAAAGCCATATGTTTACATGTTCAGAATGTGTGTAGTATGAGCGCGGCCACTACATGTGGTATGATGAAAGAGTGTAAAATCACTGTAAAATGTTTCTGCAGGGTTCCCTCAAGATAGTCTGTCTTTCAGAAACATTATTCAGCACTGTACATAAATAAACTCTGTTGTCCATCACCGAACCCAAAAAAAATGGAGAGAGAGAGAGAGAGAGATCACATCATATACAGAGAGAAAGTCTCGTTTTTGTTTGCTCTTTGTATTTGGCTGCTGAAACCCAGACTGAGGTATAGCGCTGCAGGGAAGAGTGAGAATTGAAAAAACCCCTCCATGCTCGCACTCGTGCATGAGGGGAAGAGCTCCACTCTGCAGCTGCACATGCTTCACTGAGCCAGCATCCCTCTCTAACCAGGATCTGACTTATTATACATGTGGATTACCCAGCAATATTGCCTTCCTCCCTGCTAGTTTGTTCATTTTGAAGTCTTTCTTTTTCTTAGATAACAATTTTCAAAAACTGATCATAAAAAAACCCAGACTGTCAGATATAAGTGAGTAGGGATACATGTTCAATACAAAATCTTTCCACAGTACATGATGTTATTCATCTTATGTTGTCTGCTCTGACGATGCTCGACACAGACGGTGGAGAACATGGATGATCTCTCCTAGCCAAGTCAAAAATGCTTGAACCGAAGCTGAACCTATTCTGTGATCCAGAGCTGCCAGACTTAACTACATGTGCTTACTGACCATTGATTCAAACTATTTAATTCACCTATATATAAAAAATAGCTTAAAGAAAAACATCATTGCCTGCAGCACTGTAGGCTGTCCCTACCTCAATGTGACAAACCTCATAAACTATTCAGCAACAATTAAGAAAAGCCCACTAGCCCAAAGCAAAACAGGGATCAGCTGAACATCACTGTAAACTAGACATATGATTTGCCTCAAAGCAGCTTGTAGTGGACTTTATTCATATCTTCTCAGAGTTAGTACATTTTTAATTGCAGTGCAATATTTAGTGATAGACTGAAGAATGAAAAAAGGACATAAAGACTCAAATCGATTGGCATATTATGGCAAGAGAAATGGAATAAAAACATTAGCACACACAACATTACATAAGAATTCCCCCAATAAGTCTTGCTGATATTAATTTGATAAACCTGCTACGGGTGCACTTGCTGAGCTGCCTTTCTTATGATTGAAAAATGGCGCAGCAGCAGCAGCGTTGGTGTGATTACAAAGCCAGGTAGGCCACAAGTGGTCTTCCAACATTTGAATCATCCTACTCTTTGTGCTCAAAATCCCCAGATAAGCGAGTCATAGCGTAGGTTGCACAGGATAAGCGTGCACACACACACATGCCCACACACAGCTCTCCCACTCATTCATCTCATTACATACAAATCATGTCTCTTGTGGCCCGGTTATGTGCACTCCGCAGTGTTCACCAGCATTACAGTAACTCAGAAAAGGAGGTTTTGTTAAGATATTTGTGATCAAATATAGAGTTTGCCTGCCACAGCTTATCGCAGGTAAAGCATACACACTGCCACCCCTAAAGCTTTTTTTAATATGTGGATAAAATCACATCAAGCACTTTAGAGAGTTGTTGAAAATCAGTAAGTGAGACATGTCTAAGAGCATTTTAAGGGTCTGTACTGCAAGCTGAAAAGCAAGAGAAGTGGTAAAATGTGCAGCTTTGTTGGCCTTACATGTGTGATTGGCAGGTTTTCAGCTCAGGGCCTCACTTGAGCAATTCCTATTCCTGTCATTCCTGCTGTTCACTGCACTGACAGTTATAAAATGAAAAGGCACTAACTGGGGCAAATGGCAGGTGATACCAAATTATGCACTGTAGGGCATCTGATTCAAGTAGTGTTTTCTTGTATTGTTCTTTTGTGTTTGGGTGGGACACACAGCCAAGACAGCAGATGGAGAAATATCACTGACTTTAACAAGATGATTATGAGCGACTTCCTTTGGCCCGAGTGGCTCCCATCCAGAAATGAGAGTGTAACACTTGTACAGTCTCACCTCTGCTATATCAGCTGCAACCGTGTAATTGTTTTTGATGAACCAAGGTCTTGTTCTCAGCACATTGCTCAGAAATGATTAATTTGCCAGTAAATGTGTAGAAAAGTGTCAGTCAGCCAAAGAAATCTGTCAGATTTTCAACTTAATTTACCAAATATTGAAACCTTTTACATGGCTCATGATAAAAATAAGGCAAGTAAAATAATTTCTAAATAGAAATTAGACATATAGACCTACAAAGGGATGCTATATAGATAGAAGCCTTTAACGTCTACATGAGCTGCAATAAGTCTGGCCCTAACAATCCCACATACTTGAGTCCTGGTGCTTTTTAAAACTACACATCTCGTATTTCAAATGTCGGAGTTCCTTTTGCTGCCAAGAAGCTGAGATTCTTTTCAGTCCAAATGAAGACTGCTGACATTCACAACACATACTTAAGTTATCCTGCATTCAGATTTGCATTTCTCTCACTGTGAACACTCACTTATTCACATGCTGTTGCTGAACCTTGACTTTGTGCTTGTTTACCGTGACCTTTAGGAATGTCACAGACAATGAATTACCACTGGGGGATACTTCTACAACCATTGTGTGCCACATCAGTTTCAGACCAATTTACTCAGATGACACAGTGACATGTTAGAACAGCAATGTTTGTGGAACATGATATAATAAATATACCTTTATGTTTGCAACACACAGCTGCCAGAAAAATAGCATGCTACTGCATCCTAAGAATTAAGTGAACATTATTCAAGGTCTTTTGAAGGTCTTTGGCATAAATGTCACACATTAATGAGAATAGGAAGATTAACAAAATATTCTGGACCCCTTTGGTCCGTTTATGCATGCCTAAACATGTATTATTCAAAATAGAGCTACAATGTGCTCCTAAAGTAATTCCAGATCTTGCCAATTGCTGTTCTCACACAATGATGCTGAAATTACTTTGCTAAGGGCTTCTTGAGATAAATGGCACACAAACGTATGTAAGCATATTTGCTTTCTGTCCCAAATACTTGCATGTTCATCCATGTGGAAGATGCCGCACAGATACAAATAAATAGGTGGTGATTAACATGGCTTGAGACTGGGACCTCTGTGCCAACAAGAGAGGAGTAACTGTTGGCTCCCAACATTATTTATTTTGCACGGTACCATGCAAAAGGCTTTGAAAGGTTTAATGAGAAGAAAACAGAAGGGAAATGAACAAAGATGAGTTGCCTCAAGGAAATCATTACCACACATCATTACTCGTGACTACCCACTGCAATGAAGACTGAATGCTGAAAGATGCTTACAAGTCAGAAAGAAAGCATTTAAAAGGAGCATTTAATTTGAATTTCATTTGACAGACATCCCCCGGTCAGGCATGGGATGCGCATGTACGGCCCTTTAAAGTGTGGAGCACCCAGTGAGCTAACAACATCCAACAGCGTGGCTGCAGAGGGTGCTCCCAAATAAAGCACCAAGACGTCAGTGGTCATTTGTAGAGCAAAATAATCTCCTTCTCTTCTCTCAGTGGGTGCAGGGGATGTCTGGCCATTTAAATATTGTCATGATTTCTTTCTTTTTTTCAGTCCTCTTCATCCAGGGCATCACGTAAAAGCTACGAGACAGAAAAAGCATTTCCAAAGGAGAGCGGGCAATCTGTATGTCTTTGCGATATCTATTTAGTGAGAGACACAGCTGAAGAAGCCTAATGGGATTGAATTCTGTTTTTTTCCTCCCTCTCTTTACTGGACATTCTGTGAGTAAAGAGCTGGGAAAGACAGAAGACAAAGGGGGCTGACATCCAACAATGTCCAAGGCAGGATTTTTACCAAGGAAATCGTTAGTAAATAGTATGCCCTTTAATTCAGGAGCCACCAGACAACTTTTACACCTTTAGACCTATTTATAACTCAACAGTGTGACTGACTCAAGTGCATGAAAAAGTTAATTTGATCCACCAGACACAGGGTTTTATGCTGATGGGAACTGAGGATATGAAATTGATTTGAAATGGAGAAAATTGTGGATAATTTGATTCAACCACACGTGTCATTAGGATGAATTCATGTTAATATGCAATACAATACAAAAATAAGTAGTTTTGGTAGTTAAATCAACTTGACCTACATCAGTGACAGAATGTTTAAGATTAAAGGGGCACGCCATCAATTTCCATGGTTTCTCAGTATGTGAAAAAAAAAAGTATGATGTCATCTGAGGGAGCGTTATCAACTCTGATAAAATATAAAATACTGTTATCTAAGCTTGGTCTTGAACATTACAAACAGAGGGCATGAAGTTTTATCAGGGAGGGAGTGTCTAACAAAGAGATGCTAGTGAGGTGCATTATGGGAAATGTAGGATGCAGCCTAACAAGTGACTTAAAGTCAGGAGACTCTGTCTCTGCTGTGTTCATTTGGACCAGTTTTCTGTAATCTGTCTCTTGAAAGTCTCCCGGTGTTGTGGAAGTGCAGTAAAACAAATTGCTGGGTTCACTTTTTCCACTGTGACACTTTGATATTCTCAGTTGTTTGAAACAAAAACATATGTCAGCTCTTAGTTTTACATGTTTTGTATACAAGGAAATTCAACGGCAAGATAAAACAAAGAGAATGTTACCCCTCAAACACATCGACCAATTTATCAATGGATTAACTAATGCTGATTAAAAAATATATATAAAATGTCATGGCAGTCTACCAACACCTCCATAATATATACAATTCCAAAATACCAGCCGACCTCTACATACATGAACAGGAATAATACCAACTTTACTCAAAGCCAGAGTCTCTTGTAAGACACATAATAATAAACTAATAAACTGACATTTATTAGTATGTTTGGAATTATACAGATACCAATACAAAAAAAAATCATTTAAAAAAAAAAGTGTGATCTGTAAGGTTGCAACTAACGATTATTTTAAATATCGACTATTTTTGATAATATTTTTGATTAATTGTTGGTCTATAAATTGTAAAAATTAAAAAAAGAGAGAGAGAGAAAAAAAAATTTCAGTCACAACTTTGCAGACGTCTTCAAATATTTGACCAAAGCTTTTCAGTTTGCTGTCCTATATGACAAAGAGAAGCAGCAATAATTGCATTGTGAAGCTGGAACGTGTAACCAGTTTTCATTATTTTTGCTTGGATAATGACTGAAACGATTAGTCAATTGTCAAAATAGTAGCCGATTGTTCAACAAATAGATTAATTGACTACTCCTTTCAGCTCGAGTAACTTTTACTACAGTGTTATTTACTCAGCATGAAAGTGAAGCAGAGTTATGGGAGAAAAAAACATGGCAAGATTCAATCCATAACCACTAGGGGCAAACTTTAACTGTTTCTGAGCTAAAAACACTCACCTTTTCTACTCATAGTAAACAAAGCGAATGTCTTCTCCCACCAAATAACCTGAAATGTCTCCAGTGTGGTTATGATCACGGGCCAGATGTAAACTGAGTCTCCACAAAGCCCGAGGCAGAGTTTAGAAATCCTACATTTTTCAACTGATAGCAGTCGCTCACATGCTGCAGTAGAAAGCGTCTTCATGTCGGATGCCATCTCTCTCTGACAGAGCTCAGCAAATCAAGATGGTGAAACCACAGATGGAAGAAGCACCTGCTGTCCCCTTAAGAAAATGACAATGCACACTAAAGCCAGCTGAACGTAACTAGAGGTATTGATTTTGAAATACCTGCCCGACTGGCCAGTATAGCCGTTTATATATACTTTTATCAAACTGTTGACCTGCTGCTGCTCAAACTCTAGCGATCTGTTTGGGTGCTCCAGGAAAAAAAAAAAGAAAATCCATTAATGCTCATCCAGACAACGGTATCCTCTCAACTCAAGAAATGTGTTTAAAATGTCAGCATCTGCCACGTCTGTCGCACATCCATCAGTCCCTCGCTCCCTGACTCCGCTCCCCATCGGCCCCCCTCCTCCCTGGCCCTGTGTGGGCCTCCCCTCTCACTCTAAGGGGTCCAGAATAGTTGTGTGTTCAATCTTCCAAACTGCATTTCTCATCCTTTTTTGAAATCAGACATGATGTACACTGCCGGTCAGAGCTACTGAATCATCCACTTCATGGAGAAAAGTGGTAAGTATCCCTTCTCCTTTAATGAAAACACTTGTCACTTTTTATTCTTTCTGTCAATACATCACAACCCCGAGCTTTGCATAATTTCATTAACTCTTAACAAAAGCCTGGGGTTCTTTTTTAGATCTTTTAAAAGCTATTCATTTTTATTTAAATCCTCAAGGACCAAAGGGTTTCAGAGAAACATATTCCATTTATTTCAACACTGCACTGCACAAACTGACTGAGCTGCCACACACTGTTTCCTGATTTAATCACATTTCTGGACTGAATCTGAGACCACCAGGTGAGCAACGACAGTTAGCCACAGCTACTGTGAGCCTCGGGTTTTCTTCTGCATTCAAGACACACTGCACAGTATGTGTGTCTCACAGCCTGCACTCAATGACCCCAAAGTCCCAGCTGCTCTCACCCATCCCTGCTCTCCTCTATCTGTACCAACGTAAAAGCAAACAGCACAAGAGACAGTCACATATCAGATGCTGCTCATCTGTATCTGTTAGTCTACGTGAGACTTAACGCCATGTGTAGGAACATCTTTGTCACATTCAGCTCCAAGGTTAAACCAAACTGATAATTCATTTCATTTTGTATTTCAGTTTAATTTCAGGCAGATAGTTAAGTATCCCACATGCTGGTGCATCATGCCTAAAGAAAAAACAGCTTAATATGTCTACATTCAAATAGGAATGTCTGTAATATTCAGTACAATCTGCAGTTTTGTGATATTTGCACCCACTCCTTTATAATTCTCACACTGTATTTGTTTTGTAACAGACAGCCTACAGACAATGACTGTTAATGTCAAAATAAAATGTCTATTCGGTATAGATTTTGCATTTCCTGCCAAGTCAAACAAGAATTCCCTGATTCATATTTGAAGAGACATTAAAGCCAGTCAGGTGAAGAAATAACTATAACAAATATTTTCATTTTAGCAGCCTAATAACTGCTGTTTACTGAAATGTAGACCTAAGCTTGTGGTGGGTTGGTGAAGAACAAATCTCTCAGTGTGAGTGATGCTCGTTTTGAGTGGCTGTCACGCCCGGAAAAAAACAGGGGGGAAAAACACTGCTGACTAACCTTAATTTCACGTTTTAATTCACGACCCTGGGCCCTTTTTGGATCGTCTCGGGAAGGATCTAAGGTGACACATTGCGGCAGTTTATCGAGTATCATCTGGTGGTTTTTCCTTCAAAAGAACACATCTGATGAACATGCTCCCCTCACCCAGACGCCTGTCTCTCCCACACCTCAAAGACGCGCCAACACATCCTCACCTGGCTGCGCACAAACACACACATCACCAGTGTGTTCACAATCGGAGTAACTACCGCCCATTCACGCACACAGGCGCGCCACACCACCCTGCTATACTCTTGTAATTACCCGTAAACATGCAGATGTTTCCCGTCATGGCCTTGCAGAACGAGGCTCCTGACGCTGACACCGCTGTCCGTGTAGGTATTTGATTAATAACGCCGTGCATGCTCCAGCATCACCAGTCAGCTGATGGAGGCTTGTTTTTTGGTGAAATATTTATTCGGTCTTGTCACGACTGAACTTAAACGCGGGCTGGGGGTTATGCCTACTAATCTTCGCATCTCTTTTGTTGTTTGTGGCTAAAACACAGGCCTTATAGTCCCCATCGTGGGCTGTGAGGCTTCAAGGTTGAATAAATTGGCTTGTGAACACGCAACGGCTCACTGTCAACCTTGTGTTTCTTGAAATTCACGCGTAAAATGCCATCAGGCCCGACTGCTCCTCCGCAATACAGCATCATCTTTTCTGCTGCTAATTAGGCAGACCATGCATTTGGACTATGACAGCTGGCTATATAGGCTAGATGATGTAAGCCACTGATGCAGTGATTTATGGAGAAAAACACAACATTAATGAAGGTGTGATAGCCTACCTTAGTAACCGGGTAGCCTATGGCTGGCGCAGAGGCAGACTGTGCCGATATCCAGTTGCCCAGCCTCGTAAAAATCAGACAACAACAACACCACGCCGGTTGTTGATGACACAGCTGTCTTGGTAGACGGGACGGGAGGAAAAACGCTTTCCCAGATGTGTCAATTGACGTGGAAATGAAAAATCAGTTATTCAGACGCATATCACCGGAATGACGCCTTTTCTTGACGTGAAAGGTCTTCCATTTTTATGATAAACAGCGCACTGTACTATCGAGGCTCGGTGTAGCCTGCCCGGCGCGAGATCTGATTGAAAACCATGATGCAATTCAATGCGACGTTACAAAATGTTCCTCTGCAAACACTCAGGTAAAACGCCATCCTTGTGCGTTTTCCAACAACAACAACAAGATATAAAAGGCTCCTACGCGACCTCCGCAGAAATAAACGCGTTCAGTTCAGGCGTGAACAGAAAAAAAAAACTAAAATGCGCAGATATCAGCGCGCTGTGTTGGTTCAAGCGCTGGGCATGCTCTCTGTGTATTTGCATCCATATTAATATTCATCCAGGACTTCCTGAGAGCAGACCAGTGGTTGTTTGTAGAAGAAGAAGGGAAAAAAGCATCCGGAGGTGGCTCTGAGTCCAGCTGCGAGGAGAGGCTGTTATCGTTTGGCTGATATCAGTGGAACCGAATGAAATTTCATATTTAGCTAAATGTTCCGCAGACTCTGTATTAAACGTCCGGGCGGATTCTTCAAAAAAGTACCGGATGCTTTTCAACTTTAATAAACCTAGACTATATTTATTATACAAGAATAGATCTGCCAGATTACACAAAAACTAAGCAAAACCGTCACATATGGGGATATTATAGCGTTATGTAACAGGGGATAAAATAGCCTACTAAGTGCAAAACACGCACGCGATAAACCTATGAGCACCAAACACAGAAAGTAGGCTAAGCCGTCATAGGAATATTGGTGTGACATTTTGATGGACTGTATTAAGCAGTCATTTCAACTACAGCCAGTGAGAAGAAATAAAATGGGATGTGAGTGAGGAAGTGTGGAAGTGACCACTGTTGAGTCCATATAAAGGAAATCACAGTCTTAATTATTTTATTTCCTTTTCTTTTTATAGGGGTGTAGGCAGTTAACTAACTACACTTAAGCATACAAATGTGGTGGAGTTTATTTGTGGTGGGGGATCACATGATCAACTAGCCAACACATGGCCTGTGAGAAGCTGACACGCCCCCTAAAGTGATGGTATAGGTGAGGACAGCTGAGTTTAAACAACCAAGAGATTAGGAGAAACACAAACCTCTAATCACGTAAACTGTATCAGTGGGATCTTTGGACCGTCACTGCCACAAGTAAAGCTGTGCAACATTGTGCAGAGGTCAAAGTATGTGTGTGAGGGGTAATCTCAGCAATCTGGGAAGGCCAAAGCCCACATCTACATATTAAAGTGATTGATTAAACTTACCCTCAGACATTGGTCAAAGTAATTTAAAGCAGATAACTGAAACGGTCTGATGCAGTTGGAGCCCAGAGTTTGGCCAGGACCCAAACGTCCCACCTGGTGAGAGCAGTCACTAAGAAACGTGTAATACATAATAACTCGAATGTACAGGCGTATCCTCTATACAATGTAAATAAACAATATTTAGTGAATGGCCATTAGTTAGTATTAAAGGTTGTGCCCCCCCCGTAAAACACTTTCACATTATCACAGTGTGTTTTCTCAAAGAGTGTTTCTCCCAGTTGTCTTTCTCACAGCTGAAACATTAGTCCTCTTCTCGGGACTGTGTGGGCAGGTACACACTGCACCTGACTGACTTCTCCCTCATCCAGCCTTTTGTTGGGGCAGGACCACTTACACCGTTACCAATCCTCATTGGTTCACAGAGTTTGGCGACATCCAACTTCAACCCGACGGCCAGGGAACACCTGTGCGGGTGTGCAGGACCTTTAACAAAATAGGCCCATTGTGACTCGCGGAAGCAGGAAAAGCACAGGTGCAAATAACATTAACAAAGTCTCCATTCCATTTTGTGTCCTGGTAAGCCGTGTCGGCAAACATGCACAATACCACAACTGCCAAGCTCTCCTGCTGTTTCCTCACTCTGTTTTACATTAAAAGCCTTCCATTGGTTCAGGTTGAAGAAAGCTTGTATTGTGAAACATCTGCAGGAAGCGTTGAATTCCACTAATGGTAGCTTAACACAGAGAAAGATCTTGAAATGTATCATGAGCAAGAACAATATTTATGTTAAGGTATTTCTGATAACACAGAAACTCACACTTTGTTCTGATGACACTCGAGTGTCAAAACAACATGTAGGAGAAACAGGAACTTCTGTGACAGATTATGAAGATCACTTGAAGCTGAATACCAGCAGAAGACACCACACATAACACTGATGCAATAATGACGTCACAGACCAAAATCACAAAGTAGTAAAGTATCCAACATGCCTGTCATGCTTATCGCTAACATTACTTTGCCTGTGTGTCAAAGTTTCGGGGGGAGTGGATTTGTTATCAGCAGTTCTACATTATCTGGTCAAAGTGCGTCCAGCATTTCAGGCTTACCCTGAACTGGTGAATCTGCATCTATTCAAATTAACTTGGGAATACACTCTAATAAGGTAAAGTATTGAGTTTTATGCTCATAAAAGTTGTTATATGTTGTCTTAAGGACTTTTAGCCAAAAGCGTTTTGTGGTTGTACAAGCGGCTGATGATTTGTATTTGGGAGCAAATTAAAAATCCAACTGTTTGCCTGTCAGCTTTCTCAACTCAGAATTCATTTCATCAGGCTGCTGCATGCCTTGCAAGTCCATGAATTCCCTAAAGTAAGATAAAGATCACAAGCTGAAGTGCTGATTATTGATGCAATCTGATCTCTATCATAAAGACATCTACTGTATTGTACATTTTACAACTATCTCGGATGAAGCTACTTTTGTTATAAAGTACAGGCATAAAGAATAGCTTTTACACCCACGACTCCTTTATTGAATGAAAGCAGTTTAAAATGTTCTTGACTGCATAGAAATTGATGGTATGGCCTCCAGGTTGCAGGAATGGCTAAAGAAAAAAGTCGGTGGAAGGAGTTTTTAGAGGCAGTAAGTGTTCTGCAATGGGTACTAAGCTTTCTCTTCTTAGGTAAGTTCCCACTACACACACTCTTCATTAACTTGTATAACATGACACGAGAAAGTATCTCAAATCATGTTATTAGGTACATTATTCACACTCTTTCACTGCATCTGTATAACAACTCCGAATACATTTTTATCTGAGCTAACTTAAGACGTCTCTTGTACCCCCAATATATGTCCAACACTAACTTCAGGAGTGGCTTGTATTGTCTTGATGGTGTATCTTATGTTTACGCCGCTGTGGCCGCTCTCCACTCTGTACTTCGGGTGGCTGGTGATGGACTGGCAAACCCCTGAAAGAGGTAAAGGAAATTACATCATTCAAGTATCCATGAAAATAGAAGAATCCTACACATGAGCTGTGTCTCAATTCCATACTATATACAAATGACATTAGTTAATTAAAACAACAACACAAATGTGGATGATGGTAAAACAGCTTTGTGAACATCCCCAAAAAACATAAACCAAAAAAAAAAAACAATATCGCAGTTTGATTGCATCATTTCCTGTCAGGATAAAACTCAATTACATACCACATACTAATTCCGTATCCCGTTTCCCATATGCTAATCTTTACAGTACATTATTTTTGCAGTTAATATACATACTTTTTTATACTAACAAGATATAATACAATACTTCAACAATTCATTTTTTCTGCTATGAGCAGCTCCTCCAATTCCTTTGTGAGTTGCATTGTGGGAGAATAAGGCCCAACAACAACACACTCCACACTGTTGTGAGTATACTTTATTTTGTCACTTTTCCGGTGTGAACACACTACTTACTCAAAGCCTATACAATTGTGTAGTATGGAATTGGGACAAAGCCTGTTTATTTTGAACTGCAAAAACAGCATATGACAAATAGTTTATAAAACATACTTTATTCAGTTAGCAGGCAGTATGAAGTTGATTTCTAATGTTTCCATCAGGGGGCAGGAGAACGACATTTGTGAGGAGGTGGAGGGTATGGGAGCACTTTAGAGATTTTTTTCCAGTCAAAGTAAGTTTTACTTTGTATCTTGTATCTCACTTCGTACCTAAGGTTACAAAGGTTAACTCAATTGAACAATGGAGTGTGTAGATCAGCCATGAAAGCAGTGCATGAATGTGTTGAAGGTGCAAACCAAAAGAAAGTGATGCAGGGTGGAGGTCAGCAGACAGCCAACAGCTAGAAACCAAATGGTTTGTGTACAATTCACCCAGAACAACTCCTACATCCTTTCAAATGTTTTCTGAAGTCTTTTCAAATTACATTAAATATGAAATGTGCATGAGTGAACTGTTAATTAAAATATTTCACTTTTGGAACCAGCAAGTTCCAAGGCTTGTACTCACTGACTCCAGTGTACATAATATCCTGGTATTTCTGGTATTGTCTGCTGTCAAACACCTGCAAGAGCCTGTTGACATAAAAGCATGTGTTTAATTCTATGAAAGTGGATTTGGTTGCACAGTTAACAGCAGAGATCAAATGTGAGCAACTGTTTTTATCGTTGTGTTCATTTTCTTGCTCAGCTGGTGAAGACAGCCGAGCTGAATCCAAACAAAAACTACATCTTAGGTTGTCATCCGCATGGCATCATGAGTGCTGGAGCCTTTACCTGCTTCAGCACAGAGAGCTGTGGCTTCACGGGGATGTTTCCTGGGGTGCGATGCTCCCTGGCGATACTGGCAGGGCTGTTCAGGATACCACTCTTTAGGGAGTACATAATGTGTGCAGGTATTTATAACATGTTCAACTGAAGGACTGAACTATTGACATCAACCATATTAAACCTTTTTGAGCTAGAGATCATTTAAGTGGAAATGTAGTTATGTAGTAGTAGTAGTAGTATGTAATGTAGTTAGATTGCAATTCAGACAGGCTGCCGAGTCTTAGACCAGTTGGTGTTTGACCCCCTTGGAAGATTTAAGGGTTCCTGTTTTGTTCTTGCCTTTATACAAAACCACAGTCTCCATCGGTATAACTGTTGTTACTGTCTTACGTTGCCTTATCAGGTCTTTATCCAGTCAGCAAGGCAAGCCTCGCCCACCTCCTCACTAAAAGAGGCAAGGGAAACGCAGTGGTGATTGTGATAGGGGGCGCTGCCGAGTCTCTGGCATCCTCTCCTGGACTCAACACAGTGGTCATGAAGCAGAGAAAGGGATTCGTCAGGGTGGCGCTGGAGTTTGGGTGAGAACACTCTTAACAACACGTAGTAAATAAGTGGGTATAATAATACTCACGTGTCCAGCAGCCCAGTGCTTAATCTCTGATGATCTTCCACAGGGCTGATCTGGTACCAGTTTACTCATTCGGGGAGAATGAGCTCTTTACGCAGGTGATTTTCTCAGATGGCAGTCTAGGTCGGAGGTTACAGGACCTTTTTAAAAAGATTATGGGTTTCGCCCCGTGTCTATTTGTTGGTGAGCGCCTGGTATTCCTGCCCTACAAGACTCCAGTCACCACTGTTGGTGAGGACTTCATTATTCTGCATGAACCCAACTTGCTGTGCTGAGCAAACTTTATTCTAATACTCTGCTTCTTCCAGTGGGAAGTCCAATCTCAGTGCCAAAGCGCATCACACCTACTGAGGAGGAGGTCGACCACTATCATAGACTTTACATGAAGGCCCTCTCCAAGTTATTTCATGAACACAAGGTCAGCTGTGGACTCTCTGAAAGTCACAAACTTCAGATCATTTAGACATTTCACTTCTACATGAACTGTGTCGCTGTTTTTAAAAGTGTGGATCTGATATGATTTTTAACAGAATGATCCTGTAGCTTTCTTTGTTCATACTGTAAGAACTATTTAACATGAATATGTGCCTTAAATAATTAAGATGCAATGCCCATTATGTGGGAATGCTGTGTTGGATGCTATATTTGTCAGAACGTTCATTACACACTTAATACGTGTGCATTTCTAATGTGATTACACAATTACAACATACAAAACACACGTAATGAGTCTAATAATAAATTAGGCCTATGTGTCAAAATGTGTTTGCATGCTTGTTAGTAAGCTATGGTATATTTTCATGAATTGTGTAAATGAGTTCCTAACAAGAATGAGAGCACGTGCTGCACTTCCGACCTGTGACAGACATCTAATGACCAGGACCAACTGCAGGCTTCTGCAGTTGTCTAGTTGGCAGCTGTGTCCAATGAAATGGCCAGCAGACACGCACGTGTAATTCAATGGTTTACCCAGTAGATGGCAACCAGTCTTCTCATCTGCTTCAATACCTTTACCAGAAGAGATGTGAGTGAAATGTGTCTGAGAAAATCATGAGCACAAATGCTTAAAAAATAATATCTAAAATATCTAGGACTATGACTATGACGACAGATATGAGGCGTCTGGGATGAATGTCAGTAGCTTGTCCTTTAAAGTCTGACTGGCGGCTTTTCTGTATCATTTGGCTGCTCTGATCTGCTCAACGTCACACACAATGATTGTATTCTATACGTCATAAGATACATATTAATGTAGTTAAATCACAACTTTATTCAGCTTTATTCAGGTAACATTTTACAACAGAAGTTTGTTCTAGTTGCACAATAATTACAGAAAGAAATATTTAGGAAAAGAAATAATGCGATATCTGCAAAAAAGCAATCAAAACACAACACTGGTAAAGAGTGAAGACGTAAAGGAGCAAGTGAACCTTCTAAAAGAAGTCCATATCATCTGGTGCATCCAGGTCGCGATATTCAATGATGTTGCGTGGGTCACCTCGTGACATTCTGAGGTGGAAGGAGAAAAACAAAGACCCAGGAAAGAAGGATAGAAACAACCATCAAAAAGAGGTTCAGAATTCTCCAACAGCAAGGAATAGATAGCTCATAGCAAAATAAAGATCACACGTACAGTGGTCTCACCTAATGTTGCGTGGCTTCCCCAGGTAGCCACCTTGTCCGCGGAAGTTGTCATAGTTGCCTCTGCCCCCTCCGTATTGGTTCGGGGGGTAAGGAGGTCCACCTGGTGAAAAAGAAGGATTCAAAAGTCAACACAAAAGTGGTGATCTGCCTGACAAACACACTTCCACTATGAGCACGAAAAAGAAAAGAACAATCAGAGAACATACCACCGTAGCCCATCAGCGGTGGACGAGGCTGTCCAAAGCCCATTGGACCCTGAGGTCCTTGAGGAGGAAATGGCATGCTGGGAGAAAGCAAACCTGTAGGACAAAACCAGAGAGAGAGAAGAAAAAGTTAAAAAGTTAACACTGTTGCGGACAAAATGTGATCCCTTCATTTTGAGCATCCGGGCCGATTAGATAGAAACGTGCCGACCTTGACCCGGGACTGGAAGAGGAGGAAGCTTCATCTCTGGGAGTGACGGTCTCTTGGCATCCATCAGGAAATTGTTAAAGAACGCCACTTCTTTTTTCACTTCTTCAATTTTGTCCCCATGTTTGTTCAGGATGTGCTTCCGTACAAACTCTGGGCCCTTAAAATGAAATCGAAATGCAAAAACATCTTAGCATCTCAATAAGATTCAAGCAGCAAAACAGTGAATGACGTTGCAGTAATACGGGTGACCTTTAACGGTTTTTCAGCACAAGAGAGAAATCATCAAAATATGTCAGACCTTTTGAAGAAATTTTGTCCGAAAATCGCAACGTCTCACAGTGTCACACTTGGTTTTAGCAGCGCTCACCTTAAATTTCTTGCCGCTCAGTGGGCAGAGCCATTTGTCCTTTCCCAGCTCTTGAGTGTTGGCAGACACAAACTTCTCCACCTCGTCCTCAGGATCCTTGCGACCCATCTTTGCTGCTTCGTCCTCAGAGAGGATTTCTTTTAAACTGAACAAAGGGCTCAGCTTCTCCTCCATCATCTTCTGCCATTGTTGCACTGTTTAAAGTTACAGGTGTGAAACGGTGTGACGGCGGTTATAAGAACAAATTTAAAGCCATAGTTTGTTTAAGCACATAATATTTAACTCATCAAGCCAGGAGTGTTCCATTATACAAAATGTATTTTCTACATATTTACATTCAAAATCTATAATAAAACAGATGATGTTTAACCAGCAAAGAGGTACAATAAATACATGGATGCACTTCAAACCTGAACAGGAACACGTTCCTGCATCAAAGCTACTGTTGTACACAATATCTCCATGTTACAGAACACAAACACACTGACCTTCTCCGTGTGTGATGCGGTTAGGAGGGATCGGTCCACGTACATGGATCATGCCGCAGCGATTGGGCATTTCGTCCTCACTGGGGTATTCGCAGGTGTTGTAGTAGTCAATTGAGTGCACAACACGCAGATACAAGACCAGACGATCCAAAACCTGGAACGAGGAAGATGGAAAAGAAACTTTACAAAGACTGAACCCTAAAGATTTGATTTACTTAATTAGCCGGCCATCTGGATAACGTAGAACACAGAGGAGACAGGTTATATTTTTATATTTGTTATTTATTTTATAATAAACAGATGAAGTATAATGTTTCATGGCTGTATCATAACTGCACAAGTCAAACCTTTGCTAGTTTGTCGTCCCTCTCCACCGTCGTCTCTGCAGGGTTTCCTTCCTTGGCGCTCTCCTCCTCCATCCCGCTCCCGGAGCCCAGGAGCTCCTCCTCCTCAGCACTCACCTCTTCGATCAGGTAATCTGTGATGTTCTTCAGGATGGGGTTCTGAGCGGGCAACTTTGGAATGTACAAACCACACATAAATGAATCATTCAGTTACAGCAAGATCCTTTGAGAGCTGTCCGTTTAAACTGCACGCACGCGAGCAAATGCATGAACCAGACGATCAGTACTGCACCTCTGAGCTCCGCCCCCCGTCCTGGAACTTGATGCTCCACAGGTCTCCTTTCTCGTCCAAGGCATGAATGAGCTTGGCGGCCAGCTTGATGTCATTGCGGAGCACTTGCTTGTGCTGAGTGATGCCATTAACGTTACGCACTCTCCGGGCGAGGTCCCTGTTGACCCCTGGTGCCAGTTCACAGTCTCGCAGCTGTGAAAGGTAGATAGTAAAACTGTTTTAACGGCATCAGCAGATATTTAGGAGATTACACAAGTAATAAAAACAGCCACAAAGGACTATCCATGGCTCACTAGGTCCCACATGTTGAGATGTAGAGTTTTAGATGCGCTGCAGTCTACGGAAGGCTTTTTAAATGAGAAGTCCAATTTGAAAAGCGGAAAAAATTGTCCAGAGACTAGATAATGCTCCCACGGGCTTGGCATAGGCGTACGAATACATTATATGGGTGTGTGAACAGCTCCAGGTATTCATTGCATTTGGATGTGTATGCTTTTGTAAACTTTTAACAGAAGGTCTAATGCCAGCGACACATTTCCAAAACACAACACATAAACGATAAAACAGGAGTTATCTTAGGCTGCCATCATTTTGACACAAAACACTTTTGTGGCTCTTTGGAAAGTTGTGCAACACATACTTTGCCGCATATATCAATCACTTGAAAACAGCTTACACTTACTCGAATATTCTGAAGGTTCCAGCAAACCTCTTTGATGTTGACACTACGGTCAAACGTCACCCAGCAGCGTCTGAAAAATCTGCAACAGCACAGCGTTCATTCACACGTTAACGTGCGGTCGGTTGGAGTCTCGTTTCACACAATGTTTGACTAAATGAATCCAACAAACATCATTTTCAGAGTAACAAGTTAAACCAACCTGCGCTCTGGATGTGGGTCAGACAAGCAAACACGCAGAAAGCCAGGGTATCGCCGGCAAAGCTGAGAGAGAACAACAGATAGTTTAAACAAAGTCACTAATTATTCCTGTGATTCTACATCTACTTGGTCATCAACACCTCCACCTGCGTTCAACTCACAGCAATAATCTCAGCCTTGGAAATGGTGGGAGCGATGCTCCTCATGAACAGAGAGCAGGTCCTGTGGAGAGGCCGCGGTCTGGGAGAGTCGTCTTTGGGCTTCTTTTCCTCTTTCTTGTCCTCTTCAGCGTTCTCCTTTGGTTTCTCCTCTTCACCATTAAATGGAAGAGAGCAAATTTTGAGTAATGGGTGATGGGGACACTGTATAGTCTCTCTGAAGGTAAAAATCAGACGCTATGAATTTGATTCCTCACCTTCCCCCTCCTCTTCCTCCTCGTCTTTGTCCTCCGCCTCTTCCTTCTTCGCAGATTTATCGGAGCAGTTGGAGTTTGAGTCCGAATCCGAGTCAGAGTCACTCTCCGAGGCACTGCCTTCATCATCGCTGTCTCCGCTGCGCTTCCTCTTTCTTCTCGGCTGAATGAATGAAAGTGAGAATAGTGAGGGCTATTTGAATTATTTCTGTCGCTTGTGAGCAAATCATTTCAATAATGGAAGAACCACTTACTTTCTTGATTTCGGGCACTTCTTCTTTGGCACCTTCTTTCTCTGCCTCCTCTTTCACATCCTCCCGTTGGGTCGCAGCAGCTCTTTCTGTGCCGGCAGAGTCGCTCTCCTCCTGTGGCACAGTTTGTCGTCAGCAACACAGCACTGAAATCTCTACTGCCATGACGAAGACCAACAGAGAACAAAGCATACCTTCTCATTTTTGTCCTTTTCTACTGAAGGTTTGCGGTCTCCATCCAAGGCTTTGAGGTCTTCTCTCTTGGGAGGTTCAGCTCCGCCTGAAGCAGATGCTAACTTCTCCCTTTCTTCCTCCTCTTCGGATGGCAGGTCCAGGATGCGGAGATCATGATCCGTCCCTCCCTCCATCTTTATCACAGCTGAAGGCGAGCAAGAGGGCATACGGTTCAACATACAACTGATGACGGTGTCTTTTCTCCAGGTACTATCCACAATTCATTATGCGTTGCTACGGCAGTGTAGAAAGAAATGAAAAGACTAACTCCACATATCAACAGCACTCTTTAAATATATCGTTGAGGCCTCACCTGCATCCAGAACCTTGATGATGGCTGGGGTCTGTTCGATGTCCAGGGAGACATTATCAAACCAGCCGTTCTCTATCAGGAACATGAAGACATTCAGACGGTTGTGAAGGGCACTCTGGGCCTCTGCCTTAAGTCGGCTGGCCTCATCTGGGTGATACTTGGACCTGAACCTGTGTCCAGATTTGGGGTCCACAAAAAAGTGGGGAGGGAATGACGGGGGTTGGGATGAACGGGATGCAAAAGTTAGAAAACAGAGGCATATTATATATCTATGTTGCAACTGTGATGTCATACAATGGCAATGAGAAATGTTATTTATTTGCACATTACAATTCTTATATTTTCAACAAATACGATGGAGTTGCTTGTTGGTAAACGTTAAGAATGCCAAATTCAGTCAGTGGAATTGAAGTATTAATACAGGCTGTCTTTATTAAGACAGTGATTTCTGTATAGCCATGTCTTTGTGTTGGGTCTTTCAGTGTATGCAGGTTTTGACTTTGTGATTATTGTAGCTTAATATTGCACATTAGAAAGTTTTAGATTAACTCACCAAAAATAAGGGAAAAACACAGAGAGATCATATTAAGCATTCACATATTCAGAATTTCACATAATAAATGTTGATCAGAGTGGACTACAGTTACCTTTTGATCTGCCAGTTTATTAACAAATAAATACAGAGAGGGGGTCTCTTCTGTGAAAATGTGCTCCACTTCACCCCATTGGTGTGTCTGTACACACACAAATTCGGTTTTGGGATTCGATTTGATCCGAATATAAAAAGAAAATAGTGTAGAAAAAGCATAAAACAAGAAAAAATCTCCATGCGCGGAAGACTACTTCACTGTCTATCTAAAATCCCTGGTACTGTGTCTCTAAGAGCAACTGCATTGTGCGCAGTGCATGCCCTTGCTGTCTAACACCGATTGTTGAAGAGTTCCACTTTTTCGCATCTTCAAAAAAAACGGCGTCAACGTAGTGGTGGGAATGAAGGGAAGGAAATTGGGTTATGTCAAAGCAGAACAATTTTGCATGATACCTGTGAAAGAAGTGCATTAAGCGTTAACAGGCATTATACAACTGTGAAACTTGAAAGGTTCAAATAAGAACACGAAAATCAACCCAAACAACGAGGAGGATTTTTTGGGCCAAAGCCACGTGTAGCCGAACAAACAACTAACTTCAATAGAATTTAGAGACCATTTGTTTTCCTGATTCACTGCACAACATAATGAAGAGGGCAGGGTTGTTACACTGCTACAGGTTTTATTAACACCTATGGAACCCTCTGTCCAAACTCCTACAACACGCTTATAGTCAAACTGAATAATAATATGTGCAGTAAGGTTGGATTTGGGTTGATTTTCTTCTCTAACAAAAGTCATTAGTAACAGACTGTGATTGTGGGCCTGGTCCTAGTACATGGGTGGAACTGCCCTTATTTAGCAAGTACCTGAAATGCCCTTACTGTGGTGGTATTACATTCTCTTGTCAGGGTTGTTACTGCAAATACTTGATTTATTGGCCATCAAATAAATATGACTACCTTAATGTCCCACACTACACCCACCATAGAACCAGGCCCAATCGATTAGATTGGTATTAAATAAGCAATTATATCTAAAATGTTATTATTAACAGGAACGGTAAAAACTGTGGTTATGACAATCACAGATTCATTTACTATCACAGTTCAATAAAAAGAATGACTATAGTGCAACTACATTAAAACCTAATGTTCATTATTAGGGTGTCTCTAGTAAAGGCAACTGAGATCGTACCACTCTTCATCTTTATGAGCCAAAAAGAAGTCCTGCATCTGCTGTCGGCGGAAGTCGATCTTGTACTCGTTATAGCGTTTGACAGCCTCCGTCTCATCCACAGAATCATCCAAGGACAGCAGGAACTCCTTAAAGCTCTTCATTATGGGAGGGGGGGGACCCAAATCCATGTCATGGATGTTGCCGAGCCTAACGGAAGAGAGACGAGTTGGGTGGAGTAGCTTTTTATAATCTATGCATTAGTTGTGTGACGAGAGAACAAAGAGCACACTGTGATTGTGCTGTGCGGCTTCTCTCTACGGCCTTTTTGATTCATTTGACCTTCTGTACAGATCATTTCTTTGCATGCAACTACTTTCACATCGTTTGAGGTTGAAACTTAATTCTAACTGTCAAATGTTCATTTTCTTGTTAAACAAAATGACATTAACATGAACAGAACAGACATATCTAATAGTTGTTAACCAAGAGAATAATTGGAAAGTGAATATTGAATCTTTAAAACTACTTTTAACTTCAAACCTCAGGTGCACTCTGCCCCGATTCCTCACCTTGCCTGAATGGGAATGCCATGATGAGGCTGCATGAGGTGCAAGTCAGGATGGCCCCAGTGCTGTGGTGGGCCATAGCTGGGCCCTCCTCCACCACCATAACCCAAGTCGTATCCCCCATGGTACGGGTCTCCACCATGGTCGTCCCTGCCAGGGACAGATTCAAAATCTTTACCAACAGGGGATACAAGTAGGATACAAGTTGCAGAGATTGTGCATCAGTGTCGCTGCGAGTCTCACCAGTCTCTCCTCATGCGTTTCTGCTGGGGACTCATGTCGTGCCTGGGTGGGGTGAATCTCTCCCTGCGACCTCGGTCATAATCCCGGTACTCTCCGCGGCTACGCCGTTCCCTGCCTCTGTCCCACTCCCTGGGAAATTGATTTTGGGAAACAGGAAACGTGAAATAGGAAAGGAACACTCATATCAAAACATATATGAATCTACAAACTCTGTTAGACTCAGTGTGAAAGCACCAGAGCCATCGTTTAATTGCATTTTGCAGGCTTGTTGGAGATGAGCTGCCTAAATGGGGTTTAACTGGATCACGTGAGTGATGACGGGCCTCTGAGCTGACCCACACCTCTCTCTTACCTGTCGTTCCAGTCATCTCTGCGTCTCTCCTCTCTCTCTCTTGAGCGATCATAGTCACTTCTCTCCCGTCTGAACTTGTCCCTCCTCCTGCGGTCGTACTCATCATCACTGTCACCCATCTTAATGAAGAGAGAGCTGAAGTCACGACGCAGCAGGATTTCAAATAGAGCTTGGTCATGAAAAAGAAAAAAAAAGCTAACTTGCTTATATGATCGACAAAGTGTTGCTGTACGGCGCCTGCTTGTAGCCACGCGAGCACGCTAACAAGAAGACGACACCACCTGGCTGGCGAATTGTAGTAATCTGATCATTCAAACAGTAGCTAAACAATGAGGCCACAGCGGATACAAGGACACGGAGATGGCCCGCCTTAGAGACGGCCAGCGTAGATTGCGCTATAATGTCTTTGTTTTGCACAATAGTCGCTGGTAGCGTAAGACTTGTACATCAAAACTGCCAAATAATGTGATTTCTAAAAATGTAACGTACGTGGGGATACACGTGTGGCTTCACAGGCCCAAACAAAGGGGAGAAGTTACTGTTGTAGTGTGGGTTAGCTAACGTGGGCTTACAGGCTAGCTAGGTTAGCTAACTTAGTTAGAAAAGCAACGCCACCGTCTCCTGCAGGAGAGCATTTGTTTTCTAAAGCAGAGAACGGCCCCTCGCTTTGCTGGTTTAACCATCGTCGATACGCTAAAATATAAAAGAGCACATTTATACCTTAGTAAGTACTTGCCCGGACGATCTTCGTGTTCCTCCTCTACTTCTCCTTCTTCCGCTCCTCTTCTTGATGTTTGCGCGTCAACTAAATGGTGAATTACCGCCACCAACTGGTAGTGTGGTTTATCTGCATTTCTCTCTTATTTACACTTTAATTATTCCCCACCATCTACAAGTATCATATATATATATTCTGTAGCTCCTCATTGAATAACTATATTTAAACTGAGTGAAATGTTTAACCACAAGAGATTTTCAGAATTATACATAATTCATCCAGACATATCCAGATGCTAGAATTTAAAGTAAAGTTACATGAGTGTGAACAATGTTGCACAGCATGAGATTGTAATATTTTTCTCAGAGGGGTTTAAGATGTTGAAGCTATAAAACTTAATACAGAAAATTGAGCTATTTTAATGTAAATTGCAGCAAATTATGTCCATTTTAAAGCAAAAACTAATTTTAGCCAATGATCCTGCATCAACCATGGAACCATTTTGACCTTTCATAAAATTAGAAGAGAAAATTGAAATGTATAAGAAAAGATTGTGAATAAATGGTCATAATTAAGAATTACTATTTTTACTTTACTAGGATAATAAAGCCTTTTCAATTCCCACTTGTTAACAGCAGCTACGTGGTGTTGTAGAACAGTAAAGTAAAAGAAAAAAGTCAGTGTTTGGTATTCAAACAATATTTTAATAGATTACACTGTAATACTATTTTATTTTACTTTCGTTATCCCAAAAAACTGCTAGGTATATCCTTTTTTTGTAGTTTTCTTTGTCCTTCCTCTGAACCTTAACTGGTGCCTCATATAATCCAGGAATACACGTGGCCACACTTGAGTAGTCTGCGCTTCGTCCTCCATGATAAATGCAGATTCCAGTTGTTCTGGGAAGGTATGACCATCCCTGGATCCAAATGCAAAGTTTCCTCCGGGTTCACCGTTTGTTTCATAAGGACTGGAGATAAGGTGTGGTGGGTAAGGACCATCCAAAAAGCCCTATTAACATGTAAACAATTATTATTTCATTTATTAAGGTACATATCAAAGGGCGTGGTTTACTTGACAATTTAGTGAAAAGAAAAGGACAATTTCACTTCATGAAAGGTGCCATACAAATAAAGTTTGATTAAGTGAACGACCAGTTTTCTATTAAGGTTAAAAGCAGAAAGAATTACTTGAATCTGGTTATTGAATGAATGCAGGTTATTCCAGTACTTATTAAAAGTCCTGCTTTACTCTATTTATTTTTATTATTGTGGAGAAAGTGTTTTGATTCATTTCACATTAAAAAGCCAAAGAGATTTAAAAAAGTAATTTGAGTAATATTTTCTGTACTTCTCTATTAACTTTCTTCATTTTTGGTAAAGACAAATTATATTTGAAATGTTTCTCCAAAACATTAGGAATTCAAACCTGGAAAATACATGTCAAAATATAATGGTACATTTAATAAATCAATATGATTGAATTTTCAGTGACGAAAGTCAGGTAACAAATGCAAAATCTGGTTTATATATAAGAGCTGGTATATGCAAATTATAAATTAGGTTCCTTACCTTATTGTGGTCTTCAGGAATTTCTCTTGAATCCAGCCGCACAAATAAAGATGCAGTCAAGAAGAGCAAGAAAGACAGTCTCTGAACAGAGGTGTGTGACGGCACTGATCCAGGCATCTTTTCTTATGACTGCCTTGGTCCGCATCCAGAGAAATTTAAAATACTTCTAATGTTTTAAAATGCAGCACAGTCAAAGCTTTTTGTATGAAGAGTAACCCTTTACACGTTCCCTTGCTTTAGGGATTTATTTATCTCATGTCACGTCTGCTACAATCCATGTCCATACGCCTCTGTGCCACTGCATTTATTTCTCAGCTTGCATTGGACAAACTTAAAGAAACACACTAGCCTATAATAGTCCCACGCATGCCATAATCCAGTCAATGGCTGAACTACGCATAGCTACCTTCTATATGGAGTTTTAAAAGCTCATATATGAATTGTCTTTTCTTCCAAGCAGCAGGTGACATGATTAAAGGCACATGAAGTGGTGACAGTGAAAAAACATGGAGCTTGTTAGGAGGGATTAAAATTACTTGAATTCATCAACTGCGGAAAATCTTAATGAATCACCATTACACCTACAGGCAGCCGCTTCCATAAGCCATGTCAGCTAAACAGCTCTGAAAAGTATTACTAATATAAGCTCTTTTTCTCAATTTTTTTCTGTCATTTAAAAACAAAGAAGGCGGGGCCTTTATGTGTGGAGTTTGCATGTTCTCCCTGTGCCTGTGTGGGTTTTCTCCGGGTGCTCCGGCTTCCTCCCACAGTCTAAAGACATGCGTGTTAGGTTGATTTGTGATTCTAAATTGGCCGTAGGTGTGAATAGGAGCGTGAATGGCTGTCTGTCTCTGTGTTGGCCCTGTGATGGACGGGCGGCCTGTCCAGGGTGTACCCTGCCTCTCGCCCAATGCTAGCTGGGATCAGCTCCAGCACCCCCCGTGACCCTCTACAGGATGAAGCGGGTATAGATAATGAATGAATGAACAGAAAACTTGTGAAAATTAGGAAATCAATGAGGACATTTCACTGCATTGTATAAATTACATTTAAATGTATTTGATTAACCCAAAGTAGATCATTGGCAGCACTGACTAATGGTATACATATATTGGTTCATTTAGAAATAAAAACAAAATAAAACATTTAACATAGGAATATGAAAAACTTTAATCAAGATATGACAAACTGAACCACACAGCAGTATTACAGGGTGATACAGTATGTTTTGTATGCATATATATATATACGGCTAGCTGTCATTGTGCTTAGGTGTTTTTCCTAATGACATATTCACTGAAAAGAGAAAAGAACCTTCAGCAGGGTGTCTACTCTGGGCTAATTAGTTACCATGAAGCTCATGCCAATAGGATCAAAAGCCATACATTTATTACCAAAACATTTTCTTAGGTGAGCCATGTGTTCACAGAAGCTTAGTCCTTTCATTACTGTTAATAAAACCACCTGTACCTTGTTAGCTGTTAAAGATGAAGGCCAGATCTAAAACTTGAAATAGGTCTTTATTTTCTCCATGGCGAGTTCTCAAAACTCATCCTTGTCACTTCGTCAGAAAAACACTAATTAAAAACAATATCTTTGTGCCAACAGACATCCAGTTCTGTAGCTCTTTGACCACAGCTGTGCTGGCCTTCCAGTTTCACTATGGAATTAATGAAGTAATTTAAGATACACTTGATTTTGTTATAGTGCCCAACAGGAAATGACTCACATCTGTCCACTGTGACAGTAAGTGTGCCTAGTTAGTATTTACTCCAAGTGTGTTCTCAATCAAGCTGTGGGATTCGGAGTGTACGATTAGCAATATAAACTGTATATTTACTATATTTATCTATATTACGTTCTATAATTATATGATATGGATGGTAAGCTTTCATATTTAATTATACTGATAGAGGACAGAACATATGCTGATAACATACCCATCTGGTAACAAATTTGCTTTATATTGGCTTTATTACAAAGAGTGACCATGTATGACAATAAGCCATTGTAGTTGCTGGCAAAAATAACATGGCACCATAGTCCCGTTTCAATATCATTTAATCTTCCACAAATCACACATTAAATGCAGCTTTTCACACTGTTTAGACTTCCTAAAGATTCTCAAACCTGCTTTATACATGTAAATTATACTTGACACTGTACATTTATTATTCAAATGTGATAAACTAGGCACATTCTAAAAGAAGGGAAAATGAATGTTTCTGGGGATTACATTTTTTTCCCATTTGTTTCAGTTAACTGTCTCTAAAATGGAGACAGAAAAAAAAGGCGCGGGGGGGCGTACTGTACAAAAGACATTTGAAGCATACTGCAAATAGGAAAACAGTTGTTATATATTACAACGCAGACTATATGCCAACAAGTCCCAATCAAACATTGATGTTGTGGAGTCTTTTAATCAATCATCAGTAAGACATAAAGATGGAATGTTGTGATTTCCGTCCCACTGATTTCCATCTTTAACACTCATACACACCAAACTGCAACTTACTGAAAACAAATCCTCAGACACATAGTGTATATGTATTGTGGTGGAGGGGTGGGGGGTGCGTCTGGTCCCCTGTCTGATGTGGTATAGATATAGGTTGGGTTTGAAGTTGAGGTTATACAGCAGGACATGTTTTATAATATATTACAGATGACAGTAACTTTAAAGTTCCACACCCTGTAAGGTTATTATACATTACAAACAAAAGTTCTAGTTGTACATTTATGATCTCAGATCTTCATTTATTTGAAGCAGTGTAACAGTTTGACTGTTACAACTTTTTAAAGGTTTCTATTTGTACTGCTCTTCATATAACTCAACAGTGTGGAGCCTGTCCAGCTCATTTCCTGAAGTAGAGAAACAAACCAGGTCTTTTATGAGCTTTTCCAAATGTTCAGGGGCAAATCAAGCATGTTTAAGCTGGATATCTGTATCATCACTCGCACTAAACACGTGGAAACACATGCTCTCTCTTTGTCCGTCACCATGAAAACAAACGTGGAGCACATTTTCAGACCAGGGAACAAGATCAAAGTTTTCTAACCAGCAGTATTAAATACAGCTAGACAACAGGAAAACAAAGGAGTGTGAATCCTGTCCCTTCAATTTCCAAACATTTAACATACACATGTGCATCAAGGCCAATGTAAGGCAAAGCTCTTTTTTTCCAAAAAACACCTCCAGAATCCCACAGTTTAACATGTTATCATTCTGTTGTGTAAAAAATGGAAAAACAGCCATTAAGTATTCATGAATCTCTATTCAACTTATTTAAAGAAAAAACTAAAAGAAACAATAAGACCAAAACCCCTTAATTCTCACTATGTTATTCATTTACAATACCAACTGACCTTAAATGTGTTGCTATAAACCTGAGTTTGTTCAACTTGACAAACTGCATAAAGCTAAAAATATGTCTTAATCTGACAGTATTATCAACACAACAACGTCAAAGCAGCAGAAATGTGTAACATCTATGCAATATTCTATTATAGTGTAACTTACTGTGGAATTTAAGAAAAATCTGACCTTTCAAAGAACTGAAATGTAGCTTTAAAAATGTGAAAAGAGAGCTAAGAGGATTTTAAAAAAATTAAATGAAGACAAACATTTCCCCTCCACTTGCACATTCTTGTTAGGAAACGATTCATAGCTGGGAAAAAGGACTGTCCGATATAAAATAATTATGATTAAGAAAACAGAGTCTTTAAATTGCACTGACCTTTCTTAAACCTTACATAGCGAACCTAGAAGATTCACTTTTAAGTGTGAGCACAGAACTCACTCTGTATAGTCACACAGGCTTCATCTCCTGGAGCTACACTCTTACTTATACAGCACGTTAGATTACGGAGACATTAAAGTGGCCCGTTCATTTTGTGCAGCACTAGTGGTTAGATCATGATGTGGCGTGGTGTAGTTATGAATTACAACATGCGTTTTAAGAGGAGGTCTACAGACAAATATGGGAGTACTGGGGTAAGTTTGTGTATAGAAGTAGGTGGATGCTCAATGTTGGGTTTTGGTAAAATCGTGTGCTTTGACACCAACACGTAGACCTCCTCTGGTTACTGGGTAAAAGATTCTGTTACAATAAAGGTCTAGCTACCCACAGCTCTGCAAACTAGTTTAAAGTACAGTGTGATAACAGCACGCCTGATGACACAAAGACCCTTTTTAAGTAAAACTGTGTTATCTCATTGCAGCTACGTCTCCAGATATCAGATCTCCACCCCATCCCTACCAATGAGCTGAGCAGTGTCATCATCCATGTGGTGCCTGTCCTCTCCTGGGTCATCGCTTTCTGAGTCTGTGTCCTCCAGGGGGGAGTGGTAGCCTTCATACACCAGGATGGGTGAGTCGCAGTGTGCAGGGGAGGCGAGGCACTGGGCGGTGATGGTGGTGGTGGCTGAATAGACCCCCGGGCTCCCTGAGGGGGACCCCGGGTTGGAGGGTCGAAGCAGAGGGGTGCGCTCTGAATCCGCCTCACCCTCTGTCCCTTCTTCCTCCCCACGTCCTCCAGTTTCCTCCTCAGACTCAGACTCGGAGTGCTCTTGGTTGTTCCGAGTGACGCGCTGTTTGCACACGGGACACGTCTTCTTGGTCTTTGTGAGCCACGGATCTACACACTTGCAGTGGTAGGCTGACAAGCAGAAAGAAGAATTTGGAGGCTTTTTGGTTGTAATGTAATGAACAAAGATTAAGCACTCTCAGAAAAAAAAAGAACATGATCCAAAAAGGTAACTGAGGCCACACATTTGGAAAGAGCTTCATATGATATTTTCCATTAGTGATTATATTCACTGCATGTACTTGCACTGCACACCTCACAGGGTAACGTTTGTTACATGAGGGTGAAAACAGTTTATGACAGTTTAAGGCATTAAGGCACACTAAAAGGTGCAGTTACTAGAGAAGCACACACTGATTACAGGTGTCCAGGTGGCACAGGGACAGGAGGGAGACATATCTGGCAGTGTTTTCTGCTTACACTGCAAGTTTATTCAAGTTTAGAAAGAAGAAACTTGGATATTGTACTTCTGAAGATACAATAAGTTGGAGTACAAATATTGACTTTCAAGAAAGCGTACATTTACTTTACTTCCTTATTGCTGCAAGTGTGGCAGATGTGCGCATTCTGTGTATCAGTAAAGGTATTTTCCCAATGTACCATATCATGCAAATTTCATAACATATAAAATATTTACCATGTGAACAAGGTAAAACTCGCAGCTTGTCGCCTTCTTCATACTCATCCAGACAGATTGCACACACATCATAGTCATCCCCTGAAACAAAGGAGAAAAGTTATCAACCTAAATAATTCAAATGTACGTGAAATATTATCAATTAAAATATGAACTACTTTCTAGCCTGCAAAGGAGTAACATGTCAGCATGTGAAAAATATTCACAAATGATAGAAGAAAATTTATAGACTTCAAATTCCCATGCAAGGAAAATCTGATCTTTGCAAATTGGTTCTCAATATTCTTAAAAACAGCGCGTGACAGTAACAGTGAAATCAACACAATTTTGTTACCTTTGCGGAACTTGTGGGTTGGAATCCGCTTCAGTTGCTCCTTGGACAAACGATTTTTCCTCATCCTTTTTCTGTACTGTACACATCGTATGATCTGAACAATACAAAAAGACAATGTTACTGATGGCATGAGGATTCCACTGACACTCAACATGCATGCATGGATGGGTTTGGTTTTTTGTATTCATGTAGGACTTCTAGTAGGTAAGTAAGAAGCTGATTTGGGGGGAAAAAAAGGTTTCAGGGCTTTAAACTTAAAAAAATGTGTCTACAAAAAAAAAACAGCACTTCAAAAAATTTGCTCAGCTCTAGCTTTGCTGCAATATTATAACACTATTTTATGATGCAAAGAATCATATTCAAAGCTCACTCATGGTCTAAATAGTCTATTTTTGGAACCTGGGTGACATATCTGAATATATAATATATATATATATATATATGAAAATAAATTGTATGGAAATTATTCCCTTTTAATTCTTAGAACTGTAAAGTTCAAAATCCCAAAAGAATGTGCTACATACTGAATAAACACCCAAAGGAAAAATCACATCATATGCATACTTACCAAGACGACACACATCACAATAATGATCATGCCAACTACTCCAGTGAAGGGTATAAGGTAGTATGAGAGTGGAAACGCAAACTCCGGCTTGAGGATCACATAGGCGCTGCAAGTCAAGAAAATAAACAAATTCATCAGATTTAGAAATTAAAATAAGAAAAGGCATTAAAAAAGTTAGTATGTAAGGTTAGTTTGGTCTAAAAGATTATTGTTTAGTTTGAAAAATGATTTAATACATTTATTTCTAATGATGCTGAAATGTTTTTACTTACCCTTGTTCTGGAATTATGAAATTCCTGAGTATCTGGGAGGTATAGTAGCTGGTGAATACAGAGGGGATCTGAATCTCATCTGCAATAGTGTCTAGAAAATAAGAATAAAACCAACAGGATTTTGGCATTTTAGTAAGATGTTTAGTAGGGCGCAAATGTGTCGTTTGATACTGTGCACATTTCAAAAAGGAGAATTACCGTTGCTGTAGTTCATATTGAGCAGAGTGTCTGAATACATGTTGTGAATGATTGCAGCACTGAATCCAGCTTGCTGTGCGTGCAAGACCTGAAAAACAGTTCATCACATTAGACCAGTTTGCTTCACAGACACCGGGTATCGGTATTCAATGTCACAAAAACATTACTGACCTTTATATCAAAATTGCAATCATAGCGTCTGATGAGAGCGATGAATTTGGTGGTGTTGGCATCATAAGATGGAGGCAATGGAGGAGGAGGATCTATTGCTGTACAGCCATTAAGTGGACGGGACACCACCAAAACTCCCTTTCATACAAAGAAAAGAAACGTCATTACAAAGGACTATGACCAATGTTTTTCTGTGTGCACCCTTTCTCCAACACTCTGCTCTCACCATTAGTCCGTCCTTAGGAAGTGGGGCACCGAACAAGGCAGGCAGGTCCTCAAACAACATGGAGGTCATATTGCTATAATGCTGCAAAAACGATATATACATTAAAAATGACCTATCTCCAGGAGAATTCGAGGAATCATGTTTATAGCTAAAGCTTATCAAAGCTCCGTGATTACTTACAGCATAGATATAGGCATGCGTGGGTGAGGGAACCAGCATGCTGCAAAAAACCACTATAAGGACACTCCATTGCGCTCCCACGCACCACACACCAAGGTGAACCATTCTTGATCGCTTGCAGTTGCACTAAACTGTAAAAAATAAAAATAAAAGATATGACAGTAGCACATCATAAACAAGAGTGAGTTATCAGTCACAGCCAGGAGGACAATGCTTCAGGTCTCAGGCTCAAACTGATCCTGCAGGGTGATTACAGCCTGCCGTTAACATTGAAATGCAAATAGATCGATATGCACATGGAATGCAAACGAGGAACTGTAAACAGGCCCACCGGTATGAATTAGCATGTACTCTATTGTCATGGAGTAGCAGAGCAAACCTTAGCCAAGTACTTTTGAAAGTGATTGTGATTCTGTTCATTTGTGAGAATACAGTTGTTCTCTCAAGACTAGGTTTTTACAAACAAAAGGACATATTATGCGTAAAGTATTGTACTGACTTTTAACTGCTGTCTGCACAGGTTTGCTGTGCAATTGTATAAATTCTCTGCAAAGCCACCCCCTTAATGATGATATTGAAAATATCACACAAGTGACCACGATGCCCTGTGGAAATGTTAATCAATTTGTTTTCTAGGATGCTATCATCTTATGCTTCACTCAGACAACAAAGTCTTAAACCAATCACCTGGTCTGTAAATCCTTCTATTTCTTTAGTTAAATTCAGTTTTCTTTCTTGGCAGATTTGTTTGTTGTTTTTTGTGTTGTTGCCAATTCGAATTCATCCAGAGGCCCTTATTTTGCTATACAAAGACTGCAGAACCAGATGCTGACCCCAGATGTTGGATTAGTTGGATTAGGAAATGGTAAAAACAAGTGCAATGCTCACGCTTTTGCGATGGTAGGCAAGATGTTCAAAGGCACATGTACACGTGCTCTGAAGGACAATAGGATACTTTATGGCATTAGTTAGCAATTAACCCAAAGTAATGCCTCGTGTTTGTACTCTTGTTACACATACATACATACAACAACAACAACACAAAAACATGCCGAAATCTACTGTCGGTATGTTGAATCGACTTAGCGCCTTCTATTGTTGGAGGAAAAAAATATGCATCTCGCAATGCTAAACGTGTTAATCATGTAGCTGACTTATGACGTTTCCTCATCACGTACTGAGAAACATAATTTAGCGAACGTATTCCTACTCCAGGAAGAAGACCAATCGGGTAAATTAAAGTACTCTGACCCGATCGACTGGCATTGGGATTTACCTAGGTTAGTTTTACCCACAGTTATTGTTTATGTTCAATGCAAAAACATAAGAAAAGATATCAAAAGTAATCGGGGTAGCCAATGTTACTCTGTGTACTTAGCGACATACCATACTGCCCTGCTAATACAGACACCGTGAAAGTTGTAATCTAAAGTTATTCCAGTAACCTTACTTGGGTTTCTCACATCACCGTGTAAAAACGATTACGTTTTCTTTACAACGTCTAGCAACTTTCTCGACAATCATATCATTCCAAAAGAAAACGACAAAGGCAGGGAGGATTAACGTTAGCTGTCGTTTGGCTAGTGTTAGCAGATGATACATACGTTAACTCGTCTCCGTGACAGATTACTATATGTCTTCTTCGTAGTCCGTGTGCATGGTATCATACACGGTTAGTAGTATATAAACCAATACTATGAGTGTCCACTGTAAAAGAAACAGTGAATGCTCGGTTCCCCGAAACTCCGTTAGCTAGCTGCGAGGTTTGTTTGTTATTGCTTCTTGCTCCCCGATTCTTCTTCGTGTTGTGATGGCGGATTGCCTCACCAGCATCATGACCCTCAGCGCCTCCAGCGGCCAGAAGGACAGATAGCAATCAGCTGCGTGCCCTGCAGGCTTCATGTTCTCCACAGAAACCCATGCACAGTGCACGCTCTTTGGCTTTCCATGGCTCAAGGGCGACCGTAACCACCGTGGTTTAAATGAATCTCATATGGCTAAAGAACTCCTAATGGACACGAATGAAAAGATTATTGGAACTTGTAACAGTCTGTAAATGTGATATATTATACTAGTCTGCAGAAGAGATTTCACATGAAATCACATATCCATAATGTAATTTTGAAAAGTAACAATTCTAATTAAAGATATCTACAACTCATTTGTCCCTAGTCAAAATGTTAATTTTTGATACTTAGAATTAATTTCTTACTAGTGGAAATTAATTTCAAGATATCTGCAACTTAATTACAACTAGTCAACTTTTAACCATTGACTTCTATTCAAACTTAATTACAGATATCTGTAATTCAGTTTTGACGTGTTATAATTCTATGTCAACATATTCACAATGTAATTTTGTATAGTTGTAAGTCTAATGTTATCTACAATAATTTCTCACTAGTCAAAATGTTAATTGTTGATATCAGCAATTCAATTCTTTCTAATGGTAATTTTCATTGTAGATATCTACAATTGTTCTTAAATTAGATATCTAAATAAAATTCTGACCAGTCAAAATTAAATTATTGATATGTTGGCTTGGAATTGTAACTAATAAGAATGTAACTTCAGATATCTGAAATGCAATTGTAACTTGTAAAAATTATATTTTTATATCAGTCACAAGACAGAAAGTTGACACAGAAAAACTGACATTGTTAAAAAACAAACATGAGAGCGTAAAAAAGAAACTGTCACTGGAAAAAGAGTGACATGAAGGAAAAATCAGAACATTGTCATTGAAAGCCAACTTTTCTTTTTGATGCCAAATGTAACTGTCACTCTTCTTGCTCCATAGAACTCTCAGGTCTTCAGTTATCAATGCCACAACTCCTTCAACACTGCCCCCAAGTGGTAGGATCACTGTACTGTCACAGGCAGTGTTACCGCTGCTGTCAGTCCATCATGAAATTGAGTTAAACAAATAACTACAGTGCAAACAAACGAATAAATACAGTGAAATGGCACTAGTTTATTACTTTAAATTAAGTAGCCAAATGATTCTTCCGTGAGATAAGCTTACATTACATATACACAATGAACAGATGAAAATTGGCAGTGCATCTTATCACATAAAACATCACTTAGATAATGTTAGCTGAAACCGTTCTTCTCCAGGTCATTTGTGCCATTCATTCTTCTATTACAGTAGCAAGGAAAAGATCAAAACAAATCCACTGCAATCAGAGAGTTATCATCATGTTATTTCCGATAATGTTACCACACCCCAATCTCTCTTTTATTGGGAGTCAAGTAGCCTGTGGAGTAACCCCTCTACTGTCGATGTCAAAGCCTAACCCTCACTGCAAGGCCTCTGTGATACCCCCTACTGTATTTATATTTTTATGAGGTACATGACGTGTCAATGTCCCAAAGTAGTCCTTAATTCAGTTAATTGATTTAAAATTTTGCCTGCATCTTTAGATTTTCTATCATGAGATAAAGATGCTTTTCAGAGAGAATGGACCAGCCATATGTTCATCCATCAAGCTATTAGAGTTCTTGAGTAGGCATACAATCTGCTTTTCCACACATGCTTTAGCAGAACCGTGTCTTTGTTGCAGCAAAGTGTACAGTATGTGTGTGCTGTCTGAACAGCTTTAATCCACCAGGTTTGTCAACACGTACTCGAGTCTTTGGGTAAATGTGTTGAAGAAAATCACACCCCCTTCCTGCTATCAAACCTCTGTGCAATTAGTAACTTGCCCTGGGAGCTATAATGAACTCACCTGAGAGTCACACCAGTATAACAGCGGGCTCTGGCACTGTACAGACCAGTGCACCGTCACATAATCTTGCCACTAAATGACGTAAGTATGATTATGTAAACATAATGAAAATAAATGTAACACCTGGATTTCATATCCAGCAATTAATTTGCATACAGCAAGATATGTTAATATAAAGAAGAATTAAAGTCTTAAGCTGAACATCTCCACAATATTTGTTGTATATAATAGTGTTGTGTAGATTCTGAATAATTATTTATGTTAATGAATTATGGAAACATTACATAATTATGTAAAACAAATAGAAATGCAATGTCAACTAATCTAACTCACTCACAGTTATTGTTCTTCCTACCTTTAAGGCTTGTCTGCAATCATTTTCTAGCCTTCAGTAGCGGCCTTCTTTACCAATACAGCTAAACGTACAGGAGCTCAGACAGATATCAAGTCGGCCTCTTCATTTGTTTATTTGTTTTTACTAATTTGCATTTTCTTAAAAGTCTAAAATTCATACGACTGGTGAATGAGCCTTTGTTGGAAGACTTGATGATGTGCAGAAAATCAGAGAGTGCTCAATTTGATCCACAAAGCCACATGACCATTGATCGAACAAACATGGCCCAAACATGGTACAGTAAGGAATGTAAACTCTGTGCCTTATGCCTATAATGCATGCAGCTCTAGGGCAGACTCTATGAGTTTTCTTCACGTTTTAAATATATTACTCTTAAACTGAAGATGTAAAACTGTGATTTCCACTCTGAATTCCAGCTTGTACAATGGAAAATAAGTGGACAGATTTCGAGGTAAAACTCAAGGTGAACTCAATCGAAATCAGACCAATTAAAGAGATATATCTTTGGATTAAACATGTAATATCACAAACCTCTGGTGAATCATAAGGAACAAACACTATCTGCACTGTAGGGATTGTATTGTACTCCATGCCATGGACAGGTAATGCATGCAGCTCTAGCTCTCCACTTATTTTTCATTGTACATCCTAAAGTGCAGGGTCCTTGCATTTCTCCAACAAGAACATGCAGCTAATTTAGTATATTTGTATGTATGTATTATATACAATCTAAATGTATGAAAGCCTCAGGACTGTCTACCAATTGGAAGATATATGATTTTAGACAAGTAATCTACATGTAAAAAATACAAACAACCAACAACGTTTAATGTAATTATTTACTCCACCTCAGCCATTTAAGCTGCATTAAAATCAGCAAAACTACAAGCAGTTAATTTAACATTCCACAGTCCACCATGTTACAGAGTAAAATGCCAAATATGATCCTCCACACATGCTTCATCCGTCCTTCTGTCTTTCTCATCTCCTGTGACATTTGGCAAGTCTTGGCTGTATGCCATTTTTCAGGACTGCAATGACGGACCAGACATGCATTATTATCTTATGGCACCAGTTCTCATAGAAAATGAGACACACAGCACCTGGGAATAAACAAGAAACAATGTATCACATTTCATTAGCAAATACATGTCCACAATAAATTCACATGCTGCGTCTGAGCATCAAAACTTACAAGAAGCCTTTTCCGCAGCCCAGAGGTCCAAAGAACAGTTCTGTTGGGAGGCAAACCTTTCTACACACTCCACTTAGACTGGGGCAAGACCAAGGAAAGGATGCAGCCTCATTCTCCACAACTGTAATGATGGGAAGCATTGCAGCTATGTTTAACGGCAAATTACTTTGCTGTAAAATTACTAATTCTGTTATCTATAATCTCTGGAACCATGTAAACATGCAAATGTGAACTGAAAAACATGCAGAGATATAATATCACTTACTATTAAGCAGTAAGACAACCAGGAGTGCCGAAACAACAACGCGATAAGAAGCCATTCTTGCGTCTGATACTGGTGCTCCAAAATGAGGATTAGGCCCGGGTCGGTTTGTATTTTGGCCAGAGGGGAGGAGTGAAGATAACATGTAGCAGCATATTGGTCACTAGGTTTTATATTATTGAATTATAAGCATCCTTAAGAGAACATGCTTTTCTTAATCACATTTAGGAAACCTACATCACTGTGCCCAATTCATGACTAACTGTTGTCATGAGACAAGAGACAACATTCCTAAGAAACTGCTTGTTTTGCAGCTGATTTACAGTAAACCCAGTGCACTTATTAATCCTCATTGCTTTCTGAGATTGAGGACATAAACACAGAGGCCAGCTTTTTCCATGTTAAACATCAGGGAAAGCATTTTCTCATAAATTGTCTCTAATGCACCTATTCCTGTAGAGGAGAGCACACTTGTAAAGGGGAGGGGCATTTTGTAAAGCTTTAGCATTTATATTCCAGGTTCCAGGCATTATGACATTTCACACAAAGAATCAAGACTATATTATATTATATTATACTACATTAAAACAAATGTTTGCAGGTTTTTCTAGTTACCCAAGTTTAAGAGACAATGTTTAAATATTTTGTCAGGAGCCTATTCAATCACAGAAACAGTAATTGCTTATTCACAATTACATCACATTAATGCATATTATGCTGTGTGGTGGATTATTTAGTTTAGTACTATGTAAGGTTTTATTTGTTTCAATACAGCCTTTGTTTGTTCTTCTGCCCCCAAATTACAACAGTTTTTTGTTGCAGAGGTGTTAGCAGTGTTGTCAGGAGTCTGGGCACCGGGCAGGGACAACCAAGTAAAAATAGTCTCAAGTGGCAGGCCTAACAAATGACTAACAAACTCACAATGCCGTCATGTTGTGGTAGCCTTCTTTTATTAGACATTAGACATGGGCTGAATTCTCACTGCAGCATTGCTGATTTTTGTATTTAAGCTGTTATGGGATATAACAGATATGTTGCCATATGTTGCCCACTACATTACCACATCATGTCTCATTCAAATATAGGCAAGCTTGTTGCTTTAGCAGGTGTATACCCTGCAATTATGTTTGGATGTTTTTACTCGCTAACCTTACAGCTGTTCTTCTGTGGAAATGTTATACTGCACGAACATGGAACTGGTCAAAAATTCCTGTTCAGGTGCGTCATTCCTAAGTATTGTGGGACTTGTACTTCTTGTGTTTTTGGTTGTGCCTCAATCACTGATGATTGTTTTCTCGTATGCACAAATTGCATGTGTAGGAAAATCTCAAGAGAATCTCAAGGCCATGCTCTTAAAACGTGTGTCCCACATTTATTATTTTTGCTAACCTACGCTGAGATTTCCTGTCAGTTGGTGGTGTTTACGATGGTACTGTACATTAATATTTCTGCAGTATACACTTTAGGAAATTATTGGAACTAAAGATAACATCTCCAGTGGCATAGAAAATGTATGCTTTTGTTTTTAAATTATTTCTATTTGTTTGCTATGCAGAAATCCAAGTAATTCACGCTGCCATGCCCCACAAGGGTGAATTGAAGGCTGAAATATGAATCCAACATGACTTTATTTCCCTTTTACAAGAAATGCTGCTCAGACAAGTTAAATGCAGGTGGTGGATTTTCAGCAGAAAAAGCAGGCAAGTAACAAATAATGTAGCCAAGAGGGCTGTTGTTGTTGTGCATTGAAACTGCAGTGAAAGTGTGTCCTGCATTGTGCGGTGAAGACTGATGCCTCTGGAAACACATGACATACAGAATCTCCTGTCTCTCCATGTTCTTTAATCAGATTTGCTATCTAGTTTGCTCAAACACAACCAGGCCAGCCAGCACAGAGAAAAACATTTGGAGTGGTGAATTCATGTCTTGCCATGTGGAATTCCTGGAGCATTAGCAGGCTGAAGCTCAGGCTTTGTGCATATAATGTAGTGAGGTTGTCTTTCACTCGTTGTCCTGCCTGCTCTGCAAATTCTAATATCACCACTGCTTGTTTTAATGAAACCGGTTGGGCCAATGTTTTCTGCAAAAATGACTAATGCAATTGTTTTGGTAATGGCAATCTAACATTAGCGTTTATATATCATTTATTAAAGCGTTCAGATTTTAGTGTGTGAGTGAAGATTTTGTTTGTATCATTTGCTACAATTATTAAAGTGCTGCCAGTCAATGCTTGAGATTTTCCCATCATCATTCCACTTTTCTGTTTTGCCTCCTCTTGTTGGTTTATTGAAAATATTCATGAGCATGTGCCACCAATGTACCATTATGTCTATATCACCAGATTAAATTGTAATATAAAGGTAATTAATATGGTATAACATCCATGGAGAAGACAGTGGCTGAAAATTCATTGTGCACAGAGATAAAGATTTTACTAAAACAATAAACTGGCAAAACAGAAATATAAAGACACCGTAGGACACCTGACACCTTTACAATAATCAATTTATTCTGTGATTTCCAAAATGACTGAAACTGGGAGCAAAATTAAAAGAACCTTTTCTTCATGCTTTGTGCAAGACTATTTGTTTTTGTCAACAAAGTCATAATATGTAAAAATAAAGGAATATCAAATCCAATATCCTCGAAGAGCTTAACTTGGAATAAAAGTAGTCTAAATCCTTTCACACTCAGATTCACTGGCTGTCATCTGGGAATTCACAGAACAATATTTACCTTCCTAACATAACTAAACGGCCTAACTCAAATACAATTGTGTGGTAGTTTTGCTGTTTTAGTCTTGAAGACAGCTGTAGAGGCCATCATACACTAAAAATGGACCCTAGTCTGAGAAGGTAAAGTCTCTGTTCTCCATAAGTATATCATATGTGTGGGTCTAACATGATGCAGTTAGTACTGTCATTATTTTGTATGTGGAATAAACCTTACCTTTACTGCAGCTTAAACCAGTAGTGATGGAAACATTTATTCAGGTTTCACCCTGACTGGTTTAATCTGTGTATTTTGGACATATAAAATCCCTATTTGGATATCTGTGTACATAAGTTATATAATTTACCATATAGTACAGAATAACAATGCCTTATGGGTCAACCTTTGTTGGGCTCCCTGGTAAGAGCAGTGTCATCTAAAATGTGATTGTGTGAAAAAAAACATATAACAACAGGTCTTATGTGTGCCCATGCCATACTTTATTCAATAAAAAAGTAATGTAGCTACAATATGGCACACTTGTGCAATGTCAGTCAATGGCATGGTAATGTGTTTTAGTTATACAAAGCATGCTTGTACATTAAACACTTAATAAATACAGTTATTCCTCTTTTTGCGGTGAACATTGAAAAAAAATCAACTTCTTCTGCAAGATGCTGGGGCAAATTGTAAAATAAGTTTTTAAAACACAACGTGGTGGTGGTTTTGGGAGGGAGGGGCCGACACCAGTATTCTCCGGACCAAACGCACTTAGAAATACAAAACTGTTTTACAAACAATTAGGTTGACGGCATGCATACAAAAATAGGCAACTATTCTGATCATTCCTTTGTAATTTACAATACTAGTTCATTATTGCCAAGCGTTATATTGTTGTGCCCCTGTTTTGAGGAATAGCTTGCTTTCTATATTTTCCCTCATTTCTCTTGGAAAAGTACAATGTACATTCACAATCACTGAGGCACAGCACTTGATTTACAATTTGTATAAGTACCCCAAAACATTGTGTCGTCACTGTTGTTGTAGTGATGTAATATTAAATATATATATATGTATATGCTTAACACCCTGTACACTCATAGAATAAACATACCCTTTAATCATACACACATGCATAACAAAATGTTGTGTACATCCAAAATAGCTTTGCTTTTAATGCTTCCGTAAAACCTTACTGAGCGGCTGTACACAACTCCAGCATAATGTTCAAAACGATTCAACAGAAGCGAGGGGAGGTGGCCATGCATGAGCGATGAATTACAAAGCTCTCCAACAAGTCTCGGACACAGACACAAAGTGCTTACTTGTCGTAATCCCTGTGAGTCTACAAATTAATGTATCAAGCCAGACGTCTTTTCTTTTTTTTTGCCTTTTTGTAACAGCCATTATCTTTAAAAGAGGGGGATGGGATGGAGAGGGACACCAAGTCTTTGTGCTCCTGCATGGTGAGTGAGGTTAAAGGAGCAGTTAACAGGAAAAGAAATGTAGAGCTGAGCAGGTAAAATAAGGTTTTTGGTGCCTTTTATCTCCAGCAGAGGGATGCCGGCTGTGTGAGGCACAGGCAGAGGCGATAAGTTTGAGGTTAAACCAACATACTGATCCTCACCCTAAAAATCCCAATGACCGGTTTGTGTCTTGAAGAGGGACATTCTGTAAGGAGGTGAAGGCATCAGTTAGTAATTAGCCAATAAACCACAAACTTATGGAGAGACATAAATGCTTTAAACAAGTTGTCATACCTTAAGTGAGCTATGCAGGATCCGGAGGCGATGAAGCTTGTCATTGAGCAGCGGGTCGTTCACTCGGCGGACAAATGATCGCTTGTACTCCAAGCGGCTGGCTGATCTGTGGTCAGCAGAGGTGGACAGACTGGTTTGCTCCAGAGCCCGGTACAAATCTCCCAGAGAGTCTGCCTGCATCCTGCAGTCCCGACCATGACCTGGCAAGAAGAACAAGCAATCATCAACAAAGATTTTACATAAAACTGAAGTAAACAGCCTGCATACATTAAATTCTCTCCTTTTAAAAAATGTACATACACCACATAATCATTTTAGCAGTGAATCTCTCACCAATTCACCATATGAAACTGTAAGCAGCCACTTTCTGCCCACACGTTCACACAAGCTGAATGTATGCTACCTGCGCAGCATGAAATGGCAGAAAGCCAAAGCTAACAGGCGGCTGGTGAAGGGACTCAGAAATATAGCAAGTTGACAGAGAGGTCAGCGTATTATCTTGAGTAACCAGCACATTTTTCTGGAAAGAACTGCTGAGTTTTTCAAATGTAAAAGTTTCATGCTGTGAGCACCACAAACAAAATGCATTCACTCCTGTGCAGTGATTTGGGGGCCACATGCAAAGACTGACATGAAGCTCTGTCTGTCTGTTGCATACAGTGGTAGAGGAAGCTGTTTACATAAGTAAAAATATGAATGTGCATATTAAGTGCATTGAGAATGTTACTTAAGTATGTAAGTATAACCAGGGAAAGATTATTCTATTATCTGAAAGTATAACCAAAGTAGAAAAATAGCCCCTGTGACTGTTAAATCATTTGATTATTATTGCTCATGCATTGAGTGTAAGCAGCATGTTACTTTTGTATATGGTCGAGGTGGAGCTAATTTTGAACTTGTATATATGAAGACAGTTTTCATCATGGATCAATCTGCTAATTCTTTTCAGTATTTATTGATTGTTTGGTTTGGTAAAAATTCAGAAAGTAGTGAGAAATGGCCGTCACAGTTACCAAGAACCTAAGTGTCACCTTCAAATAGCTTGACCAAAGGTCAAACCTCAAATTGATTCAGTTTACTGTAATTTAAGACAACGAAAAGCCCCAAAACCCCACTTTTGAGAAGCTGGGAACATTAAATGTTTGCGTTCTTCCAGTTATTAAATGAATTAATTAGTTACACTTTTTTACACTATATCAAAGTATTCAGTGACTTCTCCTGTTTACCCAGATTTTGTGTTTATGGATTTATCAACAGGAAGCACATTTCTATTCTTTTTAATGCATCATTCTCTGGTACATCTCTTCATTAGAGTATACCCCTGCAACACCGGGTGCACAGCTCATATATATTACTCTAATAAACTACCCATGTTCCGGGTTACATACACTGCCCTCTCTTGGTATGATACTAACGCTACACTAGCGCTCTGAATCTGTTAGCCGTCCCTCTATTTTGTGTTTTGGAAGCAGGGCGGTGTGTTCTGAAGCTTTGGGGCTGTGCTTTGAAATGTATCATGCTTTATTTGCCGCCTGTTTTGTGTTGTTTTCTTTTCTTCTCGTCTTTCCAGGCAATGGTGGAGAGAGTGAACGATAGAGCAATAGATAAACGAGGACAAGCAGAGAGGACCCTTAGGCATTTTCTTTATCCTGTTCGGAATTCAACATTAACATGGGCTGAAAGGATTCCTCCTCGCTTCAATGTTCAAACACTGCCGAGAGGCACAATGACATCTCGATCGGGCAAGAGAGAGAGAAGAAAAGGGAGCGAAAGAGTGAGCGTGAGTGTCTGAGAGAGTGGACTGCCAAGATAAATCACTATCAAGACACTAAATTTCATCTCACTTAGACAACTGCCCTGGAGGTCTTTGAGGGACGGCAAATGGGCTGGCTTCAAATCCAATCCAATAAAGCAATAATAGCGAGTATTCAACCTCTGACATTTGCTGGTTCTGACTGCCTGTTAGCAGCTTTGATAAAATAACTGACGACAAGTAAGTGCACTTGTTTAACACTTTGCAGATGAAAAGACTGATCCACATGCCTACTTTTGGAGATTTCAGTGATATAGTGTGTGATACCTCCTCTAATGATCTTCTGCCAGCCTTTTTTGTCCAATGTCCCTCCCCACGTCATGTTCCAAGCGTGCTCATTTCAGTGGATTTTAATCTGAATATTATTTAGTATTGATTATATAAAAGTGGATAATGTTCCGTTTATTTTTCCATAAAAGACATAGTGATAATGCAGTTGTTTAGACGTGACTCTTCTATTTCTTCGTTATTAGTCCAATCGTTATATTCATACCAGTACCAGTACCACTAAAGGAAAAACTGTGGCAAAACAGTTTTTCCTTTAAGTCTAGCAATGTAATTTGAATTCTCTGATCACTTGCAATCAGACCGGCAGATGCCCAGGTGAAAAAGAACATTTTAGCATTAGCTGTTTACCTTTATATTACCGAACAACTGTTAAGATGGAAGTGAGACTGATCGATCGGCTCTGTGATTACTGTACATCAACTGTACAAGAGCACAAGCTTGTTTAGAATAGCACATGTTCTTCAAAGATCTAGTCTCTCAATCTTGCTCTTACTTTGCACCAGATTGATGCATTCAACTTTAAAATATAAAAACAATTCTTCCCAGGGGAAAGACTTACCCCCCTATAGGGTCCGAAGTACCAATAGGCTTCATGCCACCCCTGAATAAGTCAGTGACCCACATAGGCCACCCCAGTAAAATATATCTGGACATGCCACTGACTTAAATGTATTATTGATTATCAAAATTGTTGTCGAATAACTTTCTGTTGATCAACTGATTGCTTTAGTTCTAGTGTGATGCAACACAGATTCACAGATTCTGTGTGTCTGACCAGTGTCTCTGGCCCGGTCCAGCTGGTAGTGCTGTGGCTCTCTCTGATCAGCGGCGGTAGCTGCCAGGATAGCGTGGAGTCCGCTGTCCCTGGGTAGCGTGAAGCTGCGGGGTTTCCCTCCTGCCTCTGAATCGATACTGGCCCTGAGGGGCAGAGGCAGGGCCCGGTACTGTTCTTGCAGCAGGCTGCGCTGTGCGGGCAGGGTGGACTGCCTGCGGTACTCCGTCGCCAGGTGGTCTCTGTCCTCAGGTAGCAGTGTCTCCTCCACAGGAAACGTCTGGAGGTAGTGCATCCTTGCGTTGCTCTCCATCTGATCCTGCCATGAGTTTCGGTGGCTGCTCGTCTTCTGCCCGGGGGAGACGCCGTTGTTGCTGCTGCTGCTGCCGTCATGAGGCTCAGAGTGGAACTCCTCATGAGAGGAGCGGGACTGGAATGTGTCGGAGGAGGAGAGATGGCCACGTTTTGGTTCCAGGTAGGGACTCACCTAAACACAAACAGACGGTTAGCAAGTAAAAAAGAGAAGTTTGCCACTTTGCCAATATCTATCTATTAGACTACAGGCTGACAGACTCACTGAAGATGCTCTGGGATAGGTGTCATAAGGTGGCGGCGGACTGTCCTGTTTGGGCATCGAGGGCATCTCCATGTCCTCATGATCACTCTCACTCCAGTAATCTGTTGTGAACGAACAGACTGTATCATGTTTTTATGTCTATAGCAGAATCAAAACCAAGCTCTTTAAATGCAGCAGAAAGGAAAACCTGTTTAGAACATTTTATTTCAAATAAGCACTCACACTTGTTTATCAACTGAAGCTCGTCATGGCTTCTAAGACTTTAGTTTAAAGCTGAGATTTTTCTTCAGAGCTGCTGCGTCAGGTCAGAAAGAGCAGCTCTGCCCATGGATGAGTGTTTTGAAAGGTGTAGCTGCAGTTTCTGTGTGGCGTAGGTGTGGTGTAAGTCCAGGTCTGACTGCTGAGGCAGAGTGTGAGGAAGGATGAATCTAAGATGTGAGAACTTCCTGTTAAGTCTTCTGGAGGTGTTAAGGGTCTATTTTAGCAACTTGTATGTGAAGGCTGAAGCCCCCTCGTCATGAAACCAACGACAAACCTGATCTCACCCGCCCACCGTTGCAAGGTTTCTACGTGGGCTCATCTAAATAGCACGAGGGTTAGTTACATTATTCCCTGTCCATTTGTAAGAACCCTAAGAACACCAGAAAATAACAAGCACGCCTTCAGCCCCTATAATTAGCATTTATATTCAGCACAAAGCAGAGATGCTTAAATCAGATGTGAAGTGGAAGTGAAACCGGGGAGAGGTGTAAAAAAGTCTCTGACTGATCACTGATCTACAAATAAGTTCTATTTATTGAATTCTCTCCATCAGGTCTTATTTTCCCAGGTTATTGCATCAAATCACACACGATGATCCAAGATATAAGGTCACTTTTCCATATTTATTTCATTATAACCCATCAAACTTTGACAGTCAACTAACAGCAAAGATGAGATGATATTGATTAAACCTGAAGTGAGCGCTTATCTACTAATGGAAGGATCCAGGACGAAAAGTAGCTTCCATCCTCACTTTAAAGCAAGTGTGCAAAACTAAAGAAGCAACAAACATGTACATTTAATACGCTGACTGGTACAGACCTGACATTATATTAAATGCCCACAGCAATTCAGTCATATAGCTCTGCCAGATTAAATAATAGTGTTTTTCTAGAGATATATCAAAAGGCAAAATAATGAAGTCATGGAGCCTGCAGCCCTAAGCTCCTTGTATGCAGCATGTATAAGTTGGAGCTGAAAGAGCAGATACACTGGAATGGAAAATTACTGCTGTGAACCTGTGATAGCAAATTAAAACCTTGCCAAGTGAAGACTAGGCAAAAAAAGTATCCATGCATTTTTCATTACTTATTTATATATGACTCCTCAATCTAAAAGAAAGTCTGTCCCACTGCTTAACGTCAACAGTTTTATATAAGTGTTGACCAGTGACCGGTAACAGACAAAGAATCCTTTCCAGCACCGCGAACAGAGACTGTGACTAATCCCACCTTGGTCCTGCCGAATTTTCTCCTGCTCGGAGTATCCTGCCACTGCCATACTGAGACGACTCAGCCACCTGTGGGGGTGAATAACACTCATGACGCACAGCAGCTTGACATCCAATAAAACACCTTTTGTGTGTGTGTGTGTGTGTGTGTGTGTGTGTGTGTGTGTGTGTGTGTGTGTGTCTTCCTGTTTGACCAATCACCTTACAAAAACTCTGTTTCAAGGAGAGTGGGCAGTCTGATAGGGAGATTCAATTTCTGGCCGTAAACGTGGGAAAGGGGGAGTTTACAGCATGACTATCACAGCCATATTAACTCACCGAGACATGTCGTCTACATTTTCCGCTGCAAAGTAGAAAGTCTTTATCTTCGGATGGCAAGCCTTGAAAGCACTGAAAGGGAACCAAGGGTATATTTAATCACATGTAAGCACAGGAACGGGGACATATAGCGTGCATTAACATATGAATGCAGAAGACTGCCGAGATAAACTGGCACAGATCACACATACAGTAATTCAGACTGACACAAGAACAGCAAGACTTTGCATCATAAGGTAAACTGCTCTGCTTATATTTGGGGAGCTGTACGCAAGTCTGAGTCAGTTTTATTAAACGTGCATGCATGTGCGTGCAAACACAATCCTGCACCCTGAGTGGCATAATTAAGATAGTTATATGAAGGTAAGATATAATTAGGAAGCACAGCGCCCTCATAATTATTTAATAATAATACAACTCCTACTTGCTGGCATTTAACCCATTAGTGAACAACAAACCCAACAAATGTGTTAACAGCTATTGGCCACAAAGTATACTGTATAAAGAAGTATCTGTATTGAACTGTCTGTGTGGGATTTGCAAAAACATTCTTTGGTTTGTTTGGATTTGAAAAGGGTAGGCTTCCTTCAACCCAATCAGATTTCAATTTTAATTACTTTTGAAATGAAAATCTTTTTTTCTACATCCTTAAAGGTTCCAGTGACGTTTTTGACCTCTAGAAACAGTTTTTGAGAGGGCCTCCATTTTGTTTGTATCCTACATGATACACAGTCCTGCCAATGGTTTCAAACTATTCCCACTGATCTACAGGTAGTAGTAACATGCCAAGATATGCACCAATACAAACATGAAAAAGAAGAAGATGCCAACAATGTTGGATAAAATACATTGGAAATTCTTTATGAGAAAGGAAATGCCTTTTGTTTGTTTGGAAGAAAACCCGGGCAACTTGAACTCCTTCCGGCCACATGTGTGCAGCCAGAGGAAGTTGTAATGCACTAGTTTTCCATGTGGTTCAAGTAGTA